>BLAZ01001388.1:1594350-1599350 GCA_014633955.1 Acropora tenuis
TCAGAGATAAGTTTTTCCGTGACTGAAGATGGGCTCTCTGTGTAAAGAAAAGAAAAAAATTTTCTCAATAATTGCAACCGGACTGAGGGGAACGATTCGTAATCCAGTAGGTTAAGATTTTTTGCATTAAGACTGAAGAAACCGAGATTTTGGCAAACATCTTCGAGATCGCTTTCCAGGTCGGTGGAACTGTCTTGTGTTGGTCGCCGGAACCTTGTATTAATTTATTCACGAAGTTAATTTGGTCTCTTGGTTCAAATTAAAAGGAGGAAAGGGAATCAGCACTGATGCTCTACTTTTCTCTACTCTGAGATGTAGTTTCTAACCTAAGACTGCAGTGGACTTCAAACCTCATCGCGCTCTGCCCAATATTACGCGTGGATGCACACCAAACGCTTTTATCTTTGAGCTTAATTCCGGAATTCGTTGATCAGTCATATTCAGTACGACTTAACCAAAATATGCTCCGAAAGATTTAGTCTCGTTGCTTCTGTATTATGCCCAGTTTCTAATGTGCACTTAAGCTGATACGCAAGCCATGAAGATAATGCCATGAATTTTCATTTGCATGTGTATCTTATTTTCAAGTGTTCTGACCAGGGCAATTTTTAAGCCTTTTAGAGTCAATGTTTCTCAGTTTTTTTTCTTTATCATCGATGAAACGTTCCAAAATTTTGCACGGACTTCGTTATTCGAAGCGCAATGGAGACCTAACTTCGATTCTTAGCATTAGAAGCGCTGTGTTGTAGATTAAAATGGATCTCAGATCAAAATGATTTCCACCTACTTTGATTTTCTTTTTCTTCTCTTTAATTGAAATGAATGCCAGACGTAAAGAAATTAGAAATTAAACAAGGGTAAAGTCACTTTGATCTGAAATTCATGGTAACTTACAACCGCTGTCCTCAACAAACTTTCGTCGATGTTGTCAACCATATGTTACTGCTCTTTGAACGGGCTATGTCACGATTAGGTTTAAAAGATGTTTTTAAATCGACGGAAACCGTGACCTTAAAAAAATATATTCACTTAGCTTACGCAAGACTACATTACAGCCCTGAGACTGTTTACTGTCTCCTGTTGCCACGGATAGTAAGGTTAGAGATGGATAACAACGTGAAAAAGTTGGCCAATTGAACTTTTACATGTTCTTACTCTGAACGGAGTTTTTGGCCCAGAATCTACCTTAGATGCATCTTTCCGTAAAAATTTATCCCAGATCTTCTTTTCGTGTTCAAAGAAGTATATTACCCACAAGTAATTAAAGGCAATAAGGAATTGTGGTTGTGAAGTTTATCATAGTCTAAAATAAATCGTCAATTAAAGGGGCTATGTGACAATACTTTTGCGCTTTAATAAACGATTTAAAACGAACCGCCAATAAGCGTGCGTAAAATTTGACAGATATTGGAAAACAGTTTCTTTTTACAACGTGAGTAAAATTGATATGAACAAGACGCCAATTTTTTTCAGAGAGACTTTTTAATCAAACGCCACATGTCGTGAAAACGACTTACGGCAAATCAAACGACTGGACTTCTTTTAAACAGACAAAAAATATTTTTTAAGCCTTCGGCCCCGTTAACATGGCAGCAGCGCACACTTTCGCCAAAATGCACCAATAAACCTCTCAGTGGCTCACTTTGCCTCTTGCGAAAAACGGGCACCAAGCATAAATGGTTAATAAATAATGGTGAAATATCACACTTGAATTACACACTTGAAAACTGTGTTCGGCCGCCTTAAAATGCAAATTTAAAGACTTGCAATAGATAACCATAATAGCGAAGGACAGCGAAAGCTTTCACGAGAAATGAAAAATTGTTTTCCAAATATCTTCCCTGGATTAAGAGAGTCAACAGAGGATCAATGAAAAGAATAAAACAAGAGAAGTTGCAATCAACAATATTTGCATTTAGTACTGTAATCCCGGGACGAACATTGCAAACAATACGCATCCATGATATTAAGTCTAAATTAAAGATGTCTTCAAATCAATGGAAAGCTAAAAAGAATTATTCCTTTAGTATTACAGCCCTGAGACTGTTTATTGTCTCCTATTGTCACGATGGCAAGGATAGAGATGGATAACAACTTGAAAAAGTTGGCCAAATTTTTCAAGTTCTCACACTCAACTGATCGAGTTTTTGGCCCAGAATCTACTTTAGATGGATCTTTCCGTAGAAATTTATCGCAGATCTTCTTTTCGTGTTCAAAGAAGAATATTACCCACAAGTAAAGGCAATAGGGAATTGTGTTTGACACGGTCTAAAATAAATCGTCAATTAAGGGGGCTATGTGACGATACTTTTGCTCTTTGATAAACGATTTAAAACGAATCGCCAATAAGCGTGCGTAAAATTTGACAGATATTGGAAAAGAGTTCTTTTTTTTTTTCTCGTGAGTGAAATTGATATGAACAAGACGCCAAGTTTGACAGAGAGACTTTTTAATAAAGCGTCACATGTTCTGAAAACGATTTACAGCGAATCAAAGGGATGGATTTCTTTTAAACAGACAAAAAGCATTTTTTAAGCCTTCGGCCCCGTTAACATGGCAGCAGCACACCCCCTCGCCAAAATGCATCAATAAACCTCTCGGTGGCTCACCTTGCCTCTTGCGAAAAACGGGCACCAAGCATAAATGATGAAAAAATAATGATGAACTATCACACTTGAATTAAACACTTGAAAACCAGAAAACTTGGTGAATTATCACACTTAAATTTAACACTTAAAAATTGTGTTCGGCCACCTTAAAATGCAAATTTAAAGACTTGTAATAGATATAATATTGTGCAAGTAAATGTGAAGGACAGCGAAAGCTTTCATGAGAAATGAAAAATTGTTTTCCAAATATCTTCCCTGGATTTTCAACATCAATGAAAAGAATAAAACACGAGAGGTTGCAATCAACAATATTTACATTTAGTACTGTAATCCCGGGACGAACATTGCAAACAATAGGCGCTCGCGGATAGTAAAGGCGGCAATCATACGCGACTTGTTTGCAAATTAGATGAACTTTTTAGATCATGGGAGGATCAAACCTGACTTCAGAATTGAAACTGAACCGATTTTACCTTCTTCTTCGGACATGATGGAGTTAAATGTTTTCTTTATCGCTCTTCCCTTTTATGATCTTCAAAATTTCGGTAAAAACCTCACACTTCAAAGTGAATAGAATCGTCACCGAATAATGCTTCCAGGTGTGGCATTATCAAAGAGGACTATGCGCATGCACATGCGCAAAGTTGGATAGCTCTGTTCAAAAAAACATTTCAATCTTTTGAGATTTCAACCTAGTTCCCAGAGTCTTTCATCTCCCCACCCCAAAGGGAGCGAGGGAAGAAAGACCCTGGTTCAGGCTGGTCACGTGCCTCCCAAAAAGTGGGAGTGACAAGACAGCGGGAGGGAGCCGTAACCAAGTCGCAATTTTGTTCTTTCCTTAACGCACTATGGAAAGGGACAATTTTTCTAAATCATAACACATCTTAGTTGTGTCACAGCATCTACTGCGAGGGGAGACGTCGAAGACACCGAGAAAGATATATGCAGCGTGTAGTAATTCAACAAGTTTTTAGAGGCTCTGCAAGTCCGTGGGAGATTTTTCTCACTGTAAAAATTTGTTTGGAATAGCAAATTGTGCGTTGCTCCTTGCCTCAGGGGCCTTCGAGAACGATCGATCTCCAACAAATGTCCTTTTGGTATCGAGCTCCCTCGTTCGAAGCCAATTAATTACAAAAGTGTCTTCACCTAGTAACGCATTGCTCGCAGCCCCTACAATGACTACCAAAACTGCGCTTCGTGTATCTACTATTAAAAAAGAATGGGGAATGGAGGTGCATACGAAAGTTTTCATTTCAGTAAAAAAAAAAAAATAGATGAAACATCAGGGCGAATTTTGCCAGTCCTCGTGCAACAGCAAGGAACTGTGTTGTAAGTCATACGCCTAAGCGGTAAAGAGCTGCTGCTATAAACACGCTCCTTTAAGTCGCCAGGCTGAAGTGACGCAACGAGGTCTTGGTCATAAGACAGTGCGCATGCGCACTGCACTTGTCAAACCACGGGGTCGTTGGAACAGTTAATGTGTTTGCTTTCCTTGTTACTTTATTTGCTCTACACTAAACCTGAATTTGAACCGCTTAAAATAACGTAACATGTTACATGATATAATTTCATCAATCTGAAGTTTGTCATGCAGCTATACCTTTTAGAAAATTAAGTTTGTGCAAGATCCACTTGATGAAAATAACAAATAACTCTTACTCTTTCTTACTACTTCTTTTTTTTTCTCACGATGCCACAAACTCTTTCAAGGCAAGTTCACTCCGCAGAGCATCCCGTGGAAAGATTGAGAAGATCTTTCGGGATTCTAAACTGTATTCAACAACGGAAAATCAGTGAAATCGAGACACAACTACAAATGAAAATAGAGCCTGTCAGGGAGGAAGGAACTTTTTCAGTCATTCGTTAATATACTCATTCATTCACTACGCGTGCACACATTTCGTTTTTCGCTTATTCAGTCATGTATTCATTTATCGAGCAGTAAGTATTTGGTAAAGATGGGCTTGCAGAGGGCAATATTTAAAAACATGAAGAAGCAAAATTAACAGCATGGTCCATATGAAAATAATGGTGAAACCGTAATAAATGGCTTAAAGCAATATGCAATTTCTGCTCTTTGGTGCTGGCGACTGAATAAGTTCATCGGTTGCAAAATCGTGCTGAATTAACTCCCTAAAGGTGAAAAAAACTGACATTCCTAAATAAATCAGAAAAATACTGAAACAAGCAAAAGTAATTACAGCCTAGTTTGAGTTCTAAATAACTTGTGTCGGGTATTCATTATCATAAGTAAAGACAAAAATATGAAAAGTCAAACAAGATTGAAAATATTTGATGTAAAATCCATTTTAACGTGTATGTTCCTTAATCGGTGTAATGTTACGGTTTGTCTCTCAGTTAGTATGCGCGCTGTGATTGGTCAATTTTGCG
>BLAZ01001388.1:1699297-1701797 GCA_014633955.1 Acropora tenuis
TCTGCTCGCTCGAGGAAGTTTTTGCACCAACGCACGTAAAGACTGCAGCCGTAATTTCTCGTCGCTAAGGTCTATAAACCAAACATGTCGTCAATATTTTTCTTCTAAATTACGACAAACAATCATTTGAAGAAACCGGCGGAACAAGCTTACAAGACTGATAGTAAACAAGGTTTGAATTTGATCTACAGACATGGGTTTGTCTTCGCTAAGTCCACCACGCTAAGTAAATAACCAAATGGGTTCCCCACTCAGTTGCTGTTTTAAGTTAGGTGTCCTTTGCTGACTAAAGAGACTCAAGTGGAGTTCCTGAGGGTTGTCAGACGCACAGGCACGATAAGATCGCGCTCATGTTGTTTAGACTTCACAAAGTGTCTCCCTACCACGAACCATAATCAGACGCCTAACCAAACAATCGTAAATAAAGTTTTCAGTCTAAAGGAGACATTATAGGACACCTTGTGACGCCTATGCAGCTAGAATTTCATGATGAAGCTGCAGTGGACATGTATGTGGAGACACATAACCCACGCTGAATAGGCCACGTTCGATATATCAATATTCCAACATGGCTCAGAGGCTTTCGGGTCAAAATTGCAAATTTTTTAAGTTTCTTTTGTCCCTCAATTCCCAAAAGAGACTTGGATACAAAGAAAACAACGTCAAATTTAGAAGTTTGTCCTCAAAGCCTCGGAGCCATGTTAGAATATTGATATATCGGACGTGGCCTATTCCTCTATTCTCTCTTATAAATACGAAACCCACGCAATGTTAACTTTTTTTACTGTATTTATTCGAACCTAAACAACTAATTTGATACAAAAATTTGTTTCACCTCCCTACCAACGCCGTACTAGAGTTCCTTTGAAAACTACATCCTTCGTGAATGAAGAGAGCTTGCATGTTATTCTAGCTTCATGGCTAAGTGGCCTTCAACTGCAGTTAAAGCATCTGTCACGCAATATCTACCTGCAGTACGCATGAAATCCGTGTAGAAGTCTGCTGTGATGACAGGAACAGCCAGCTCTCTGAAGAACATTTTTAATACACCAGCCACAACGTGGACATTTAAACCTTCTAAATTTACAGTTTCGATTCCTAAAAAAGAAAGTATCATAGTAGTGAATTAACAGCCGTTGTGGTTACAAGAATATTTCTCTGTTTAAGTTTCCACATGGAGAGCTGAAAGAAAACGAAGGAATCGCCCACGATACTTCTCGATGGAATACACGCGGGGCCCAGTCCCAAGGCCGCAACAACACACAAAACAACTTCTTTCCTCCCACTGGGAACTTTATCAATACGTACAAAACAACAGAGTTACTACCCGCGTTCTGATTGTTCAAAAACTTCTGGTTAGTTGTACCGTTAAACACACCCTTATTGTTCGTGATGACGCGTCGATGATGAATGTAAGCAGACCACAAACCTTGATCACTACATTTAGAACCGTATTTTCCCGTGAAATCTCTTGCTGTTAATAAGCAATAGACCACAATTTCTATGAGTTTGCCGAAATAAAAAAACCCAGGCGGGAAGTTACGGGAGCCCGAGAAAAAGATTGTTAATCACGAGAAGAGTGATTTAAAAGCTTTTCGAGTTTCTTAAATAAATAAATAAAATCATAAAAGTGAGACAGCTTCAAAAACAAAACAAAAAAAACGCAAACAGACAAGACTTACTAACCAAATGTACAAATTTCGTTCTTCAGTTTTTTAACTGCAACGTTACTGGGTGATTTTCTGTATAGTCCCTCTGTGTAGAAACCTGCAGCATCGAAGAATAACACCAAATCCATTAAATAACTCATCAAAGCCATATTGACAGTGACAGTCGTCTTCGGGGTACCATGCTGGCTTTGGCGGTTAGAAATTTCCATTCTTCGCTGCGCACGCTCAGAACAGAAAATTCGTGCGCGCCCTTGAGACAAAAGGCAACTGATGGCGAACACGATGGGAGCTTCCTTCGTGTCCTGATTGCTTCACTTCGAGCAGAAATCCTACTAAATAACCTTACCTCTTTTTTCAATGTCTTGGATAAGTTTATCGACAAGCGGTGGAACTGATTGGTCGCTGGATATAAGACAGGATAACTCGCCGCCAAAGAGCTTCGTCTGAATAGCAAAACCAACAAGTAATGTCTGTTAACTTAAAAGACAGATGTGACCCAAGCTGAGTTACTGTAGACGAATCAAACAGGTCCCACCTAACTGCAAAATAAGGTTTTATGCTACCTTACATGAAGGGCTTACAAGGTGTCATTCGATACAACATCTCAATAGGCTAGTTTCGAATTGTGCAGGAACAAAAGAACAGAGTCGAGGTTCAGGGGAATAATTTGCATTTTCCTTTGTTTTGAACAATACAAAATGCTAATTATTCCCCTGAACCTCGACTCTGTTCTTTTGTTCCTGCACAATTCGAAACTAGCCTATTTGCCTAGATACTTCGCAATGTCTACTAAGTAGCGCGAGACTCATAATTTTGACTTAAAGGACAAA
>BLAZ01001388.1:1882560-1887560 GCA_014633955.1 Acropora tenuis
CCACTGTGTCGTCTCGGTCTTGTGACTACAACAGACGAAAAGGGAGACTGAATTTAGAGACACGATGACATCACAGCGTCACCCGCTTGCTCCTCAATGTGTACCGAGTCCTCCTAATTTCCAATACGCAGTTTAAGAAGCTAAGACGACTGCTGCTACAAAAACGTCACTTAAAAATATAACTTTCCAGTTGGTGAAGTGTTTTGACATTCGAGAGCTTAAGCAAAGGCAACGCCAGAAAACAATGATCTGATTGGTTGAATGAGGAAAAATAATCGTGCTGCACGAGCGGCACGCACTTCGGTAAAATTCTTTGACGTCACGGTTGTCTGCCAAAGGACAACGAGAAAATTCGAAATTTATCGTTTTAAGCCTGGTTTTCACTAGCGACGCAAGCATAAGCACAAGCGACATACGCAAACTCAGTAGGGTATTCATCATGAGTATGCAATGCAATGCACTACCCAGTCCCCAAGATGCTCTGTTTTTACGAACGCAATGATTCCCCTCAATCTGATCGTATCCCACCGTCAAGGAGGAAGCCTGGCCGAGTGCTTAGGCCCCCAAGAATTTAATTTACGTTCCCGCCCTGACCACCAACTAGAGTTGTTCCTAGGTCTTTCCCAGTTCAACTCGTCGGCTGCGCTTTCAAATGCCCGATTGGTCTGCCGCCCACCGGTACGCATTCTGAACATTTAATGCGAACATTCCAATTCATTGTTGGTTGGCTCTGAAGAGAGCGATCCATCAAGTTATAACCTTTATTCCAGCAATTCATTTGCCCATTCATATAGCCGAGAACCGAACAAATAAGCAAACAAACAACATAAACAAACGTGTTAAATGCAAAGATGTTTTTTTTTACCGTATTTTTTTACTATCGTCACCTGCAAAGAAGCTCAACTTACTTGATGTAATAAGGAACTTTGTTAAGAGCCACAGCTCGTTCCCACGGAGGCTCTACACTTCCTATGATAAACAAATTTTTTTTAAAAGTACATGAAACGATATCTCTTGACAGTAAACCATGTTAGTGTCACCCTCAAGGGCTACAGGTCTAATTGTTAATTAGCCATGGACAAGAGCAGTTTTTAAATAACTGTTATTAAGCGATTGCGATTGTTAAGTTTAGATTGGCTTAAAAATTTCTCGCCAATTTTTTTTTTTGTACGCGCGAATTTTTCCCGTGCTTTGAGCAAGTTACATGTAACTACTAGGAATTGTGATTGGTTCATCGCTCTGTTTGCTCCTGTTGTGATTGGTCGGAGTAATTGCGTTGCTTTTGGTTTTTCGACGGTCGTTTGAAAACCTCTTTGAGGGAAAAATAGCACGCACTGCTACTTTTGCCTCGGAATCATCGATTCTGCATTATTTCCAAGATCATCGACAAATACTCGAACCTCTAAAGTTTGAGCGGAAAGACGGACTGATTTAGACGTATGATATTCACCAACGTGCATGTCCATTGTTCAATTCCTGCAATTCACACCGCCTAGGCAAGTTTACCCACTGATTAATTAAGTGAAAATCAGATCCCTCATTTTTGTCTTGATTTACTACATTATGAGATGATGAGCCAGTTTCACAATCATGCGGGTTCCAGTGTTTAGATAACAGCGGATAGTAAAAAAAATAATTTTGAGTTGGTCGAAGAGAAATCCTCCATGTTTTCAAAATACTGTAACGCGCCCACAAAGCCAAGCCCTTGCTTCTTGCAATGTGTTCCATTGCTACTTACCGAGGAGTCCTGGTATAGAGGCCATGTCAAAACTGGAATAAGCCTCTTGGAGTGCGTGCTGTCTCTGTAGAAGCTGAATTTGCAGCTGTTTCCAACGCCGGTATAACTGGTCAATCCTGCTCTGCAGGGTTGGCGTGAGCGACACACTCTTCTGCCTAAGTTCATTCTCCGTTCTGCTCAACGTTTCAAACATGTTCTGCAGGGACGCAATTCGCTCTTGAAGATTCTGTGACAAGAAAACAAAGAACGATGATTTCGACCCATTCAAATATGCTTAAGAATCGCAATGGGCAGCAATGAGGCAATGAATTTTAGTGCAGCATTTACCTTGAGGTTATCCATATGCTCGGACAACGAATCAATCACTAGATCTTGCACTGGTGTCCAGCTCGCTTTGACTCGCTCGGCCTCCACCAACCGTGTATCAATTTCTTCCATTTGACCTTGGAACAACTGGAACTTCTGTCCACAACAAGATGCAAGAAATATAGTATTGAATAATAAGCTAAGACAATGAACCAAAAATAATAACAGTGTTTTGTTTATCTACAAAAAAAAAATCGTTGTTTGCTGTCCTTCAGGACTTGTAGGCTTCACTCGAACTTAAAAGCATTGCTACAGAAAATACTCTCCACTCCTGTTATACAACCCATGAGTATTTTTCAAAACTTGATAAAAAGTGACGGAATGGATCTCATTCAATTGATAACCTATGGTTTTCTACAATATTGGGTTATCTCTTTATTTTATCTTTTTTCTTCGCGCGAGCTCACACATTGTAATCTTTCACAGTAAAATTCTCAAGGACGATGTTGGCTGCATTGGGAAAACAAACAACAAGCTAAAGCGATTTATTAAGAAAGGGAAAAATTTAAAGCCGAGACACAAACTCTACGTGCTAACGGTGATCTAACACACAAAACACATGTACAGTTACCGCATCAAATTTCCACTAAGCATTTCACAAAGAAAAAGCTTATCTTACAAGAAACTTTGCAAACGCCTGCAATGTTTCGGTGTTATTTCATTTTCTCACTGCTTCAATATCGTTGCTTCGGGTCGCAACTGGGCGCAAAAAGACAGCCGAAGAGGAACTTGTCAATTTTTGGCGAATTACGAGCTGTAGTTTCCGCCTAGCTTGGAAGTTTTCCAATCGATCCACATCATAACTATGAACGTTCAGATGGTTTCACTTTTCTCCACTTTTACAAGTTAAAAACTTTTATTCTTTCAAGCACGTATATCACAACCTTTTTTCTGATCATCTTTGTTAAGTCGTTTTAATAGGTAACTAGATCCAAGAGACAGCTGATAAATTAAGAGGCTTATTCTACTATCACAAATCTTGGCCCCTAACATCGTCAAAGATAAAGGAAGTTTACAAAACGAAAACTGCTTTGCATTATAACTCAATTTTGCAACGAAAACGCTTTAATCCACATCCACCTACTAAAAGTTCAACCAGTCACTTCGAAAATAGCCTGAATATTTCAGCGAATACAGAGCGCATCGCATCTCTCCAACATAAATATACTTCAACCATTTTTTCGTTAGCAAACCAAAGGAAATCAATTTGTTCTTATCTGTCAACAAGATTTCAAAGAAGTATCAAGATTAAAGTTAGAGGATAACACGAAAAAAGACTCGATTTAATATGATGGAACAAACAAAAACGTAGAAAACAAACAAAATATAAACGGTTTGAGTAAAATTTCACCTGTTTTTTAGGTTGGCTTAGTCCTTGTAGTCGAAAGTTGAAAGCAAAGACAGACAGTTATAGCTGGCGGAGTTTTCCACTTCTCTTCTTTTCAAAAATATTTAAAGAAGCACCCTGGACATAAATGAGTATTTCAGAATACTAAAAATACAACAGACAAACGAAAATACTTCCGCCTTGAATGATCAAAACAACTCCAGAAAGGAAGAAGATAATTACACAATACACAGTTTGCATAAACACAACTTCCAGGGCGAAAATTAAGTAATACGCGGAGACATCAAAGTGTTAATTAAAAGTAAAGTACTTTTCAAAACTGTCTCAATAAGATAACTAACAGCTAAAAACAGACGCTCCCAGCATGAACCTAACCATAGGAAAGTTTGGCAGACCAATCGATGCTTAGAACTCCGTATCCTGTTTACGCGACAGGTTGTGAAAAATGGACGTCGGCCTTGGAGGGTAGGAGGTGCGGCTGATTAAATGACCACCCGTGCCATTGGTCAGGTGTCGCAAAAAGAGTTCCGTATCGTTGGAAATGAAACGAATGGCTTGGGAAAACAAGACTGTGTTTCTTTTTAATGTAAAACAACGTAGAATGATATGGAATTCTCTTGCCTTAGAGGCTTACATCAACGTATTTTCAATTCATCTATTTTTGTTTCCCTTTAACGTGACAGTATCACGAAACAGTAGCCTCTTTTTACCTTGAAGAATTCACATATGTAAATACATTCTGGTTTTGTGAAACAAACGAATACGGAGCTACAGCAAAACAGAAACAGGAAAAAATGTTATAGTTGCCGGTCTCGGTCAGTACCCATCCATTTTTATCAATTTCTCACAAAATAATTGTCATTGCTTGCGTGCATGATCAATATCAAAGCTGCTAATAAGTGACCCAGCTTGCAATTAATTCCACAAAGTAAACGTACCGCGGTTTTATTCCTCAGTGAAATCGCAAGAGAGAATGTCTCATCTAAATTTACATTCATGATGGAATTTCTTGTATCATTTTCTGAATTAGAATAATGGATAAATAAATAAATAAATAAATATGATTTCGCCAAAAAATACCGACATGCTCAAAAAACGTTTCTGTGATTATTGCGAAAGACGAATTTATTAGATTTAAGGTTCGTCCTTTGAATGCGTTTTCGAACTTGCGAAAACGTAAATTGCACGCGTGATCACTTAAAACGAACTGCAAAAACAGCAATTGAAACGAAGTACTGTACAAAACGTTCTCAAGTGAGGTCATTAGGACGGAAGCCACCGCGAAGCTGGAGGTCACACATTTTGAGGATGACATTCTTTTAGGTAAAAACAATTCTCCTGCGAAGGTTCTAATCTGTGACACCTCACGTCAAATTGCGTACAAAACATACGCCACTGTGTACCGCAATCACCCGTTAAAGTTATTTAAGCAAGACTCCAGAGCAACGAAATATGGGTGCAATTAACTTTGTCGTTAATTTTCGATTAAATAATTACATTACAACTTGATCTATTGCACATGACGACATGAGATAGTTATAAAAACAA
>BLAZ01001388.1:1947560-1950060 GCA_014633955.1 Acropora tenuis
ACGACATGAGATGGCCTGTTTTTCCATTAATCATTTGTCGTCAATTGCATGAAAAAACGAAAGATTCATTTTTTCCTCTACTACTCTCCAAATGATCGATACCAATTAAATTTCAGGATAGTAAGTACATATCAGGAAGCTTAAGCAGCAATGGCAACGGCAACGAAAACATCACTTGAAAATAAACATTTCGGAAATGCTGACTATTTTCTGATTACTGCTTCTTCCTCGCATCCTTTATTGTTGACAGAGCACGTTGCAAATGGACTGGTAGAAGCGCCGTTGAAGTAAATATAGAGAATGAAAGATTTACTGTTGTGTGTTCACGCTGTCGTTAAAACCGGCCTTAAATTTGGAAAATTCACGTTGGCATTTGGCAGACAACGACGAAGAATTCTACTCAAGTACAACACGTGAATGGGGTAACAACACGGTCTTAGATTCACTGCGCATGCTCCAACTTACCTTCGATCAAAACAGTCTGTGCACACGGGCTTTTCATCCTTGACAATAAACTGCTTGCCTGTGATACTGACATCGCACTCATTGCATCGAAAGTGTCCTAAATGCCAGTATTTGTTCATTGCAATCGTGTACTCACCAGTGAAAATCAGCTGTGAAGAAACACGAAAGATCAGCACTCGTCGTTCATTTGTGATAACTGAATAATCTAGTGGTCTCTCCCATTTCAAAAAGGGCCATCGAAGGTTGTTCAATACATTACAAGATATGAGATTCCTGACATATTATGTACATGTCACGAAGTATCTCCCTGACAAAAAATAATTGCAGAACCTTGACGAAACAGTATTAAATGAAGTTCTTGGGCTAAAGGGGTCGCCACGTGATGTGTACATGTCATGTAGATGTCACAGAGTGTCTCCCGGACACAAAGTTCTAAGGCTAAGCGGAGAGAATGTGACACCCTGGGACGCTAATATACAGCAACTTGTACCTCAATATGGGGTTATCACGTGAAACGTTTGACTTATTTAAACCTACATAACTCCTTCTGACTTCAATGGTTTCGTAGAAACAATGGGGAACAGTGACTCGGAAATGGCCTATCATTTAGCAGATACCGAGGAGGACAATTGGAAACGGGGGGCTTTACACATAATAAGGAAACTGTTTTCGGAAAGAAGGTTGCGAAAACTGTACGCGATATTCTGCATTCAGCATGAGCACTCCTTTGAGTGACTTGCTTGGTTACGGGCCAGTTAGAGGCTTTGCAATCATGAGGTCCAATCTGATTGGCCAATTTTCGGCTAAATTAAGATAGAACCGCTATCTGGTGGGCTAAGGGATTGAGGTTAAGGGGTGAAAAACTTCTGAGTTTTTGGCTTTGTTTTTGTAAATTCGATCGTGTCTCCTCGACTATAGAAAAGCTTACCTCGTCGCATCCAAAACACCGTTGCCTTGACAACTCCGCATGGTGTCTTCCACAGTAAAGTTTGTTGCCATACTTGAAGTAGGTGAGATCTACCAACAATTCAAAGCAAGCGGTACAACAGAAGCAAGCCGAGTGGTAAAAAGCCTCGTCGTTATCTTCAAATTCAGCCAAAACCACCACGTCGCCCTTGGGAATTGTTTTGAAGCACGACTGGCAGGTCTGCAGAACACGGAAATCAATGTAAATATCGCACTCAACGAAAGGTTTCACTTATACCTTTAGAGAATCTAAAGCAATTTGGAGACAACTTTATTTTAGTTTTTCCTTGTTTTACTTGCTAGGTGATTACTTGAGCTAGCAACGCCAATGAGAGAAAAAAGATTTATGCTACTCGCACGCCTTTTCCAGCGCTTAGTGCAGACTATATCTTCTTTACAACTGGTTTAGGAGCTTGCCATTTTCCACCCTGAGATTGGTTAAACAATGTTCCTTTGCTCGTGATTTTAGGGTATTCAAATAGATCTCGTAAGAATCCTTTTTGTTTTCTAGCTAATTACTAAATGTCTAGTCGTTCTTCGAGAATTAGTTCGTTAGAAAAAGGTCAAAGAAACTGCTCTGCTAAGATGATCAAAAACTGTAAGGAACGACAAAAACAGTGGTCGAGAGTATAATTAATCATCGTTTCCAGACTCTTCTTTGAAAGCTGGGGACGAGGAGACAGCTATTTACCAAAATTTCGATTTCTATTGGCTGCAAAATGTTATCACAAAATTACGAGCTAAATGAATTCTTTCTTTGAAAGAAGGACACCTTTTCAACCCCATCGGTTTAGTTGTGCCACGGAATGTTTTGCGCGAGACGTCATTGCGACGGCCACCTTGGTGAATCCCTTAGGGATTCGACCTCAGTTTTCATGCAAATGTGTTCTTTTGTTTAGCTTTTTACGAGACAGAAACCATGTGTGGAAGCGGCTTGATTCGAATGCGTTTACAAAGACTGAAACACCAGATCCTGGGAACGGCTCTGATCAGCAGTTAATTGCTAAATGCAAATTAGAAAAAGCAAAGCTGTTCAAACAGTCAAAGGAATGTGCATATTATTTCATTC
>BLAZ01001388.1:2030521-2033021 GCA_014633955.1 Acropora tenuis
CTTAACATTTGAAGCTGTTTGTCGGACCAGGAATTTACGTCAAGTTACTCACCACCTCAATAATTTGATGAAGAGAGATTCCAAACTGTACTGTGACTGTATCATTTTTGGCCAACACGGGGCGAACTTCAGCGTCATACTTGCTGAACACAAAATTTTTAAGTCTATTTTCGTCAGCATCTGTTGCCAGTGCAAAGAAAAAAGAAACATTACATTAACTGCAAGGGTTAGTACTAAACGGGTTAGACTTCAGAGTAACCTAAAGCTAAGTTTTCATCTTGATATGAGAAATTTATTGCACATATCAAAAGGAGATAGAGTGGTATAAAAATGAATAATTGCTATACGCAAGAACAATGGAGCATGGTTTAATTCCTCCTGTGTCTAGTTTTTTTAGTCTTAATTTATACGCACACAAAGCTTGCTATGGTCATTCTAGTAAGAATATAGATCGAATTTGCACTCATCAGGCTGAGTGCTGGGCGATTAGACTTTAATACGTGAATTGGCCTTAGGACTCGTAGAAGATTGAGTTTGTCTTTGCAACTGAATGATTGCTCGTGAGTTCTGTCCAGGTCTTAACTTAAAAAAAAGGAACAGCCAGTATATTAACTCTCATCCGCGTTTGCAGTGATTTCGTGCATCGAAAGAGAGAGCATCTGCTGGTCTCTCTAACAGCCTGAGTGCATTATCTTTCATCCAAGCTTCCTTTCGAGTTTTATCATTAAAAAAATGTGAAACATTTGAATTACCAGTAACAAAGGTAGAAATTTCAGTTGCATCTGATTTGCTTCTAAGTGTTGCCGACTTTGAATAGAATCTTAATACTGTTGATCATATTCAAGTTACTGAGTAATTGCATAAGAGTGCTCATTTCATGGACGTTGCAAACGTCCTATAAAAAAAACTATCAAAGTCTAGGAAATTAATTGAGATCAGTGGCTCCATGATTTTTATGAAGTACTATAATACAATACTCATTAGCGAGAAAATGTTGAAAAGGTATCATTAGTTAGATGATGTGAATTAAGAAGGGCATTGGAAAAACCGCCAGCCTGATGGTTAGAACTGAGACTAAAAAGCGAACTGGTGGCGAACGCAGTTGTGCCCTGAGACAGTAGACGGATCTTGATAATAGCAACGTGTTTATTTGATTGTTTTCTTTCAGTTCCAAATTTATCGTCAACTGCCTATCTGTTTGCAAGAAAGTTGAAAACAAAACCGTCTTACCTTCAGCTTTAGAAACAGACAGGCAATGAAGGAAAATAACACAAGCTTTGATTCGAAGTAGCAGCATAGTTACTCTGTCGCTTATCGCTTTGCCTCGAAGTGGCTGCTACAAAGACCTGTCTCGTTTCTTCAGGTTATCAATGCCACAGTTTATTAACTGCGCCTTGTGCATTCCAAAACTACTTTCTCATTATCATACTGTAACTGTAGACTGTTTTACGCTCTCCGGGGGCATTTTCTGTCTGTTAGTTGAATCTTGGTGTATCTGTTTGGCAAAAACTTATTGAATTCGTCAAAATAACTGAAAATGACACCAGTTTTTAAATACAGTGTTCCCCGTCACCTTCATGCTGGTTAAATTTAAGTTTTAGCCTAGATGATTTTACTTACCCTAGCTCTGGTTCCAATGCGCAGCGTTCTGTTATGGCTTGTGCAGTGGCTGAAATAACAATTTCTCAATCGTCGAAACATCTCGTTAAAATTGAAATTTACGTTTCTTTGCAACCAACTCAGTTGGAAAACTAATTTTTCGCTTACGTATGACATGCATGAACAGATGAATGTTGATTTTTCGCTATGGATGAACAATACTTATAAGTGGCACATGAGGCGAAACTGAAACGTTTCTTTATTTAATTAAGAAACCATTGTCTCTAGTTTAAAGATTTAGAATCGTGTGAGGTAGGTTATTAAAAGTGGATTTATATTTAATGAATCGAAAAGAAAATTCTTAGTGTATAGTAAGGCATTTAGATGATTTTAAATTCTCCACCCTTTGATGCCATGGATTTGTATTCAAAAGATGTTCACCTTTTTCAGTTGTAACAAACTGTAAAAATCGAAGTATCTCTTCATGGTTAGCCAAGTCTGCTTCTTATCTAGCATTTGCTCGACCTCTCACTTAAAACCTGCCAGATTCGGTAAAGGTTGATTGTCATAATCGAACCCGAATAGGTCGCTTTCGGTTGCAACATTGATTATCAGCGCCTAAATGGCCACAGATTGAGAAATATAAGTACACTTGAGGAAAATGACTTAAAGTTTTTAAGTTTATTTCTTTGGTGGCAATGTTAATTTGCAGCTATGATTAGCTTAAAATGCAGCTAACTTAAAATAAAATGTAAAAAAAGAAAATGCAAGAGCAAAATTAAAAGAGGTTACTAGGAATTACGGTGTTATCTCAATGTGCGGTAAACCAGTTATTAGGCCTTGAGACTGAACAACAAGAGGGATCAAAATCTCCACCTAAACATTCGTTTCTACGAAAAAA
>BLAZ01001388.1:2157377-2159877 GCA_014633955.1 Acropora tenuis
GACAGCACGTCTGTGAAAAGTTATCTTGTTTGTCGGTCGGTAAACACCTCTAAAGATATTTTTAGTTTTTCCTGACAGTTACTCTCCTCCAAATTGACAGATGGGAAATGCAGATGAATCTGAGTAACAATTCGTCGGCGAAAATGTTGTTGAAAGACCCGGAAATGGATCACTTCACGAGATTTTGCATTGGTAATCACCTGATTTCTAGTGCAATTTGGAATGCACAAGTTAAATTTTTTCAAAAACTAACAAACCTAACAATTTGGGAACTATGAAAAATTTACAAGTGCTTATTTATTCCAAATTGTTTGAGAAAAAATAATATGAGGTAAAATCAGACAGATGGCAGATAGTTTGTTTCTATTTTGCCTTGCGGAGTTAACACACTCCACCTACAAGAACGCGATTGGTCGAAAAAGTGACAATGTGGGCTTGTTGACATGTTTGCGGAATACAGATCAAAATATCATCCGGGAAAAAATGCTAGAAATAGTAATTGGATAAACAGTGAAAACCCCAGACTTGCTTGTTTCAAGAGCTCAAATTTTTTGCACTGTAATTCAATTCGAAAGGAGAATAAACTTTCCGCTTACCGGTAAACATCTTTTTGAGGTAAATACCAAGCATTTTTAATTTCAACATTTTGCACTAACTTCGTCTTTCTATACTCACAAAATTTCAATAAATTATTTGTTGCACTGTTTGGGGTCAATTGACATGCACACATTTTTGTTATACATATTGTAAAGAAAAACATTGTAAACAAATCCCACTTTCCTCCTTTTCTTTTTTCGAAATAGAGCCTTGGTTTACTGTGTCATTTTCTTTTTGCTCTGTTTGATTAAAACCAGAAAGATTTGAGAAATGTTGACATCAAATGCCCAGTGACCAAGAAGACGTTTTCCCGTTTTTAAAGATTCCCTGGTTTAAAGATTCCGGCTTTTAAAGATTCCCGCTTTTATAGATTCCCGGTTTTAAAGATTCCCAATTTTAAAGATTCCCGCTTTTAAAGATTCCCCATTTTAAAAATTCCCGCTTTTAAAGATTCCCCGTTTTAAAGATTCCTGCTTTTAAAGATTCCCGCTTTTAAAGATTCCCCGTTTTAAAGATTCCCACTTTTAAAGATTCCCCATTTTAAGGATTCCCGCTTTTAAAGATTCCTGCTTTTAAAGATTCCCCGTTTTAAAAATTCCCAGTTTTAAGGATTTCCCATTTTAAAGATTCCCCGTTTCCCATTCCCATTCCCACATTCCCCATTCCTGCTTTTAAAGATAGCCTTTTTCTATGCATCTGATTTGGTAAATACTAAAACTACTATCCCCCTCAGGGTCAGTGAAGAGCGGTGGATATATACCTCGATGCTTCAAATCTCAGTATATATCCATGCACCGCTATTCACCTCCCCTTCGGGGGATAGTTGTATAAAATCGGATTCTTCAGCAATTTAATGGGGGTGGGGAGAGGGAGGGATAGAAGAAACCTGGACACTGGCAGATCTAAGGTTGGGTGCACCCCCCTTGGTTACCAAAAAATAAACGTTTTAGCTGAAAAATTCTAAAATTTACAAACAAAATAAAAAAACCTAAATAACGTAAGTTTTGAATAAATAGGGATGATCAAACAACCAGCTACTATATAACAAGCCTTTAAAAGTCATTTAAACAGAAATAAGTTTGAACCATAACATATATACGTAAACTTAACAGTTGTAAACAATAACACAGCAAGCGCCTGAAATTACTGTCATGTCACTCATAATTCTTCCAAGTAATGTAAAGCTTACCTAAAAAATGGCAAAGCGAATTAAGCTACTAGGGGATATTAAAAGCACAAAAACTGCATAAGTTAGATTTTTATTTGCCTCATCATTAAGAGATTTATCATACTAAAGCCCTAACCCTCTTAAAAGTATGTATTATTCATTGCCTAACATATAAAGATTAAGCTTCCTGTGCATTTCTGTCTGAACTCCCTTAGCCAAAATCCTAGATCCCCCTTGCTGGAGGTGGCTGTTAAAGTTCCCCAAAGAACCATTTGTGAAAGTAGAGATATTTCGTTTATGAAGATGTCGTAAGTTGATTTCAAAATAGTTTCCCCATCAATTATTGTGGGTGCCACGACAGAATTACTGTTTTTGTGCTAGAAGACGCATTATGCATCTGGACAAACTGGGGCAACAATTTGTTGTTTATCTCAATCATAGAAATAGGCACAAGATGTATTATCGACCTAGAGGAATAATCTTCTGTTGTGAGTTGTTCAAGACACACAATGAAGGGTAGGTCGTCTGGATGGATAAATGCATCTTGTACCTACCTTTCTTTATACTAGAGATGTATAACAACCAGTCAAACAACAAGTGTTTGCCCAGGTTCGTCCAGATGCCAGATGCATCTTCTAGGATAAAGACAGCCAATTCCTCACTTGTCTCTCTGTGTCCAAAGTTGTCATTTTAAAGTTGAGATATTTTCTGTTTATTCTCTCTAATCTTTTTTTC
>BLAZ01001388.1:2177779-2180279 GCA_014633955.1 Acropora tenuis
TGTGATATGTTAACCAACTTTTATTTTATCCATTTTTAATTCTATTACGGTCCATCTCTCCAGGAAGCGATATTTACAATCCCCTTAGAAATGCTAACTACGTTAAGCGCTGAAGTTATTGGAAATTTGTGCTCAAAAACAAGCAAATGCCATTTCTGAAGACCCAAAATTAAAAAATTTTCCGGGGGACAATGCCCCCGAGCCCCCTAGTAAAATGCGCCTCCGGCGCTCCATTGTCAATCGGGCAACCAATATACAATATACCCCTCCATGCAAATAGGCTGGCTACGACCCTGTAAGCTGTAGAACGAGTACGTGTAGAAAACAATACGTGTAGTTGACGTAGTTTAATAGCGTTGTAGCCGTAGTACGCGGACCGGTGGCTCAGTTGGTTGAGAAACGGTTTGCCCTACGGGAGGTCGTGAGAAGGTCGTGAGTTCGAATCTGGTCGGACCAATACTCAGGGTATTAAAATAACTGAAGAGAAAGTGCTGCCTTTGTAATTACATCTTACAGACTTTCAAGTCCTCTCGGATAAAGACTATAAACCGTAGGCCCGTCTCACAACCCCTGAATGTTCTCACACTTCCGAACCGATGAACTCACACACTATCCGAAAAGATAGGACGTGTAAAACATGTAGTTGCGGTAGTATGCGCTTTAGCTGTAGTACGTAATTGCGATAGTACGTGTAGTACGGCTGTCATACTCCCAGTTTCCCTGATAGCTCGACTGGTGAAGCGCTGCACCGGCATCGCAGAGGTCAGGGTTCGAGTCCCGTCCAGGCCTGAATTTTTAGGTCTTTTTTTCGCTACTGCTAACACAGCTAAAGTGCATGTTCCCATGGATTTACGTTTTTCATGCCCAGTCTCTCTCGCGGCAAGTATTCAACGGCATTTAGGCACCAAACTTCTCTCAGTCCACACTCAACCGGTCAGTATAAAATATGTACTGCGGACTACGGACTACGGACTGCGGACTACGGACTGGGTACAAAACACGGACTAAGCAACTTGAAGGTGAAAGACCGCTTACCTTCATCCTCGGAATTCACCATAACGACATCGGGGATGTCTGTATAAATTCAAAGAAAGAACACTTTTTAACATAATTCCACAAAGGGTAGTGAGAAATAAAACAATAAAGGCGATTTTCAAACATATGGAGTTGAAAATTGGCGATTGCTTCCGCGTGAAGGTAACAACAGCCAGTAAGGCACTTTACTATCACAATTTTGATATGCTATCTCGGAAATCGAAACTTTGCGAGAAAAGCAGAATTAATACATGAAACGATCGCAGCCCTTACCTCCAATGTCAGCCATCTTGGGTGACAGCACAAGCGCAGTTTTACCAAGTGACAGTTATGGCGCCAAAATACCATTCTCTTGATGCACTGTGATCCCTTGGTAGGAAATCGGGTGCTTTCCATCATGCCAAAGATTCCGGAAATTTCAGTCGGAATTCAAATAGAAAGGCCCGTTTCGGTTTCTTCCGACCGGAATATTCGGGATCACCTCTGGAGGTGGTCCATTTATTTCGGTTGGAATATTCCGATCGAAATTCGCCGTTCCATTTGTGACAAACCGGTTCTTTACCCTAATTAGGGAATTTGGAAGTGATAAAAAGTGGCAAGAGCTATTCCTATTGGTTGGCACGGTTTAATCGGAAAATGTCGTTCCATTTTCCTTGGGTAGTCCCAATTATCTCTGACCGGTCGGTTTGGCATAATGGAAAGCAACCTTCGTGTTTTCTACCTAGTCCGTAATGCTCAGTCCCCGTTTTATACCCGAGTCGGTGTTTTATACCCAGTCCGTAGTCCGCACTCCGTAGTCCGCACTCCGTAGTCCGCAGTCGATATTTTATACTGAACTCATGGTCAACTTGAGTAACTCATGCATGAAGTAAGCACGAAGTAGCTGTTGAAAACTGTACGAGGGTAGAGGCAAATTATGTGTGATTTTATTTTTGCCGTCATTGCCGATTGCAAACTCCGAATTATGCATGAGGGATAGCGTTAGCACCTTATTGCATGTATTCGCGAAATGGAAGACATGGAATTCTTTGAGGGAACCGAGAAACTCATGGAAGTGTGGTGGGCTCCTGTGTTGGGAGATGACGGTGCTTTCGCTGATTTAAGAACAATTTCAAGGTAAATGTTCTGTTGCCAGAAAAGTAGCTGAAAAGATAAGTTATACTTGATACTTCGTATCCAAACTGATGAAAACTTCAGACTTTCGACTTCTGAAGTCTTAATTTAATAAATTTGATAAATAGAGGATATTACATGGCCGCGCGGGGATACGAATTTTATCTTCGAGTGCTGAAAGTAATGAGTGAGAGATACTTTCAGCACGAGAAGATAAAATTCGTATCCCCAAGCGGCCATGTAATGTTCTATTTATTATATAGATACTGATGAAATTTCCACATAAAAGGCAACTTTTTTTTATTCATTTTCGAAACAGCAAAAAGTGGTCATCTAAATTGCAAAATGCCTG
>BLAZ01001388.1:2190279-2196061 GCA_014633955.1 Acropora tenuis
AGGATGTGCAGCTTGCACTTCAACACATTGCCTCTACATAAAACAATATGAAACTTCCAACTGTAAGGTCTTGATGACAACGTGAACACACAACAATAAAATGTTTCCGTCCCCATAATTACTTCAGTGGGGCTAATCTGCCAGTCCATTTGCAACATGCTTTGCCAGCAATATGGTATGTGAGCAAGAAGCAATAATTATTGCAATAGTCACATTTACGCAAATGTTTCATTTCAAGCAAAGTTTTGCTTTCTTTAGCCTTTTTAGTTTCTTAAACTCCCAAATATCTTTTCATTGATAACTAATGGTATTGTTAGCAGTGCAATGGCAAAAAATGAATGACTCGTAACTTGTGAGGTTGGTAGTTCAACTTTGGGCCTAATCACAATGTGGCATCGAGGAAGACAATATTATTTTTAATTTTTTGTCCTGTGATGTTCACTAGCAAAGGATATGTAATGTTAATGTTTTTGTAAATCTCTTGAAACAGGACAGCTACTTCAATATTCATATAACTCCCCAGGAAGAGTGCAGCTATGTCAGTTTTGAAACTAATGTAAAGGTGGTAAGTAGAGCCTTTACATTGAGGATTGACCAAAAAAGTTAATATTTGTGACATTTTGTGGAAACACAAAATGGTTTTGGCTTTTGATGAGTCATTTCAATCACAGTGTGCTTGCCAAGGGTGAATAATTAGCATTTATTACAGTTCTCAAATTTGCATGCCCTAGTTGTGCAATGTATAGCCATCTATACAATAAATTTGATCACAGTAGATAAACTAAATTCCTCAAAATTGTGGCCACTACAGTCACAAAAACGACTAACGTTTGTCGTTTTGTGACTACAAAATTCATGTTAGTCACAAAATCGCAACAAGTTCACTTTGCAAATGAAAGGCTGGACTTCTTTGTCCGGCCACTTTTTTTTTTTATTTGCGATGACCTAGCTTTTTTCATTTTTAACGTAGGAAAGAAATTAGTAACTGTTAGTTGTGCTGTGAGGCCAAAACTGCACAGGCATCATATCGAAGTAACCTTGTGGAGTACTGCATTCCACGATTATTTTCAGTCAACTTTCACACTGGTCAACAAGAGTTTTGTGTTCGGTTTCTGGAATTTATTTGAGGAAACTAGAACTGCTGGGATTCAAACCAGCAACAAAACATGGAACATAATAATTATTGGAATTAGCTTGAAATGGTGTTGTTGTTTGTTTCTTTGTTTGTTTTTTTGTTGCTTGTTTTTTTTTGTACAGAGTTGCTACAAGGAGCTGATAAGAAAGGTTCTTGAGACTTTCAAACCTGGAAGATTCCTGATGACTTTGTTTGCTAATGAGGTGTGTGTCATTATACCTTATGCTGTATATCTTGGTTATAATACCAGCAGATTTTGAAGCAGTAGCAGCAGTGCTGGTCTGAATTACATTGAAGAATTATAAATTGATTAACATTGAGCAAAAATTAATGAGCCATGTCCAGAACTGGAACTAATTGCCGGTGTACACAAATTTCAATAACCATCGCAAAGTCTTATTCCACATAGCCTCAACGTCAATATCCCTGTTGTGTTGAGGAATTTAAACGGACAATAAAGGTCAAGTGTCTTCTTAATTAAACTCCACAAGAGGAAAAAACAGTGACCTCGTCCTAAGCTAAGAAATAACCCAAACATTAAGGCTAACCGCAATGTTAAAAAAACATGTATTTTAGGCTAAGACATTGTCGGGCACATCGGGATTTAGCATGCATCTAACTTCTTACCATCCTGGACGTAACCAGGAGTTTCAACAGAAGGCGGCAACCAGCAAATTTCACCACCTACTTACCAAATCATCACCGCCTGCTTTCTTTATTAAATTTCATGTGAGTCGTTCCTGTTGTTACTTAATCAATTTTTAGTGTTGAATTTGTTGTCAGAATGCAGGGTATGGCATTTCACGGGCTTCTACATTCCAAAATTTTCTGGGGGAGTATGCCAGACTGAAGGATGCTAAACTTGCACTTAGGTTAAATCATTACCAAGACATTATTTTTTGCTCTTGCAGGGAGCACCTTGTGGTTTCTCATACAAGACTTTCCAAGAAGGCTCTATCGCTGGCTACAAGTGTAATGATCTTCAGCTGTCACAGATGAAAATGTACAACCTAACTTATGGACACTATGAAAAAATAAAAGGGTTGGAAGTAAAGGACAACCCAAACATTTGTTAACACTGCCTCCTGTTTAATAAGGAAAATGTGCAAGAATGCTTATTTTCTGCAACATTTTGTCACTAAGTAGTGTTTATAATCACCTTAATACTTATAATTATTAATGAATGAGTGGATCAATTCACAAGGAAGTATTGTATTTATTTGGGTGTACACTTTGTTATTCAGTATTATAATAGAGAGAAGATCCTGCACACGCCCTGACTGGTCAAAAAGCCATATTTTCTCAGATTTTAAAACAGGAAAAGCATTTTTTATTGTTTTCGTGACATTAAAGCAAATGAAGAAGCCTAAGCTGGGTATTACACTGTGATAAAACACTCAGAACATTTGGGAACACTCGAGAAATGCCTGGTGTGTTTTATCACAGTGTAAAACATGGCATGGGCTTCTTTATGTGTTAAAACTCTCAGTTTGAAGTTTTGTACCAACAACTATTAGCAATGAAGCATTTTTCTTTTTGCACCAATATTATTTCAACTGTTTGAAGATGACTTTCATTTTCCATTAATCCCTTTCTATACTTGTTCTTGTATACTTAATTGACCTCTCCCCGCTGGGTCTTTTGAAGGCCTATGAAATAAACTACTGAAATAAACGTAACAGGTTAAGAATCCCAATTGGCAAGAGGCAGGCTAGTTGGCTTTGTACAAGCACAGCCGAGGAGTTGAACTATGGACTGACTACCTCAAACAAGTCCAGCTAGTGGTCAGAGTGGGACTTGAACTCAGAATATCCAGATTTCAAATCCGACACCCTAACCACTCAGCCACGCTGCTTCCTCCATGTCTTTAAGATCAAAGAAGTTTGCCCTAATTTCATTTCTGTTGACCCTAGCAAAAAAAGTAATATAGAGGACCACCATTAAAATGTAAAAGTTATTGCAAGATTGTTGCAATCTCTGTGGAATAATAAAAGGTGAGAAAAAAAGAGAATATGCAAGTTGTAAATGTCCTTATTCTTGGTTAGAATGGTTAGGGTAATATAACAATAGAGTTTATTTTCGTGGGCATAAATATGTTTAGGGCCAGACACAGACTCATTTTAGCCCGAGCCGCTAGGCAAATATCACTTTGGAGGGCACTGAGAAAAAACTGAAAAAAATGACAAAACACTCTGAAGAATATTTTTTTCACCAGCGCTGCGAGAAAAAAGTGAACAAACTTTGAAATGGCTTCTCGATTTTCATTGACTGCTTAGATTGTACGATTATTTGATTCTCATTTTTTATTGGTTTATTTCAGCGGGCTATAAAAATACATTTTAGCCCGCCAAATTCTCCATTTTAGCCTGCAAAATGCGCCACAATGCCCGACAAACTGATAATAATACAAGTTTTGTAATCCTAACCCTAATTTAAGAAATAAAAGTAAAATATTTTAGTTCAGAATATGAAAAAGTACAAAATTAATGTACTTCCAAATTAATGATACCTGACATTAGAAAAAAATGAATGCAAGACTGATTAATAATCTAAGAGGGTAAAATGTTTTAAAAAAATTAACGTTCCAATTTTACAATAATATTCTCCACTCACACTATAAACTGAAGAGAAATGTCAGGACTGCTAGTAAGGCTCCATTTCAAAGTGAAAACCACGAATAATAAAAGTCATACTTTGAGTTTTGAACAAAAAATAATGTTTTAAACGTTTTAACCAAAAATAAATTAAACTTTCCTTAGCTAAAATGCAGCAGTTCTACATGTTAATTGAATGGTTTGCCACCCAAATGGAAATTCAAACTAGCACAACAAACAAAAACATTGAATGCAAGCTGCAACATAACGTGCACTTGCATGAAACAACAACCAACAGATGGTGGCTATTGTCACAGAAGTATGACAGTAATAATTATCCTCTTATTCCAATTAGTCTTTGGAGCTCATGGTAGCCTACATCAACATTTGTCTGAATAATAAGACACTTTAAAAAAATCAATAACAATGTTCTGTGGCTTGCACAATGGTGAGAACACTTGCTCTCCTGTTCCACCAATGTGTCTCAGCGTCAATTTCAGACTTGATGCCACACATGAGTTGAAAATGTTTGCTCCTGCACTACATTAGAAATTTCATAGAAATAAAAATGTGCGTATTTTTTAAATTATTCCTAAAAAAAATCATGTTGAGCTGCAACAGTAACCTAATCCACTAGATTGTTCTTGACCTGACATGCCATAGGCACCGTGAAGTGTAAAACTTCCAGGACCACTAGTCTCTGACGGCAATGATAAGTATTGTTCGTGACTCTCACAAAGCTTGTATGCCAATGTGTCAAAAGCTTCTTTTACATTAGTACAGTCCTTGGCACTCGTTTCCAACCAACACATGGAATTCAATTCTGCAAATTCCTGGCACAAAA
Organism: Acropora tenuis; assembly: GCA_014633955.1. Taxonomy (NCBI): domain Eukaryota; kingdom Metazoa; phylum Cnidaria; class Anthozoa; order Scleractinia; family Acroporidae; genus Acropora; species Acropora tenuis. Next base: position 2,194,853 of record BLAZ01001388.1, read on the forward strand.
ACAGCAAAAACAGTTTTTAAAAATTGAAAAATAATTAGAAGTTCCTTAGCCCTTTCCCCTCCGTAAGTGCCCCTGATCCATAGATTTATTCTGTCTAACACAGGACAATTTTACTTGTCAATTGGGAACCCCTGGAGAGTGAAAGGGTTAAGGATCTTCTAAACAGCTTTCAGTCATTATTATTCAACTTCCTTGAGGTCTGGGATTCATTCTTCCCTTTATTCTTGTCATTCATATACATCTATTGTGCTCACAATCATTATATAAGATTTTGTTTTCAAAATGAACTGACTTTCAATAATAATTATTTAAGTGTAGCACTGGCCAGCCATAAGAAGTTTCCTAGTACCACTGATGTTGGACTTGAATTCTATGTACCAGTATGTTTAACAAAATGGTTACAAAACACTAAATCTTACCTTTATGTCTTCCTCTTTGACTTCCCTTTTATCTACTAGGTCTTGTTTGTTTCCAACTAATATAGTAACTGTATCTGAACCACTGTTCAAAAAAAAAAAAGTTTGTTACTTCTAGCAAATTATCACATAGGTGGAGGCAGTATTCTCGCTAAGTTTTAGCTCAGCAGGTAAGGGACAATTCCTGACCGGTATTTTTCAAAACAACTTATATAGTTTTAGTAAACCTTCAAGAGGTTGCAGGCGGTAAAAACTGTTGCTTGAGGCAGTAAATTTTACTGGTAACTGCCTGATAAGGAGAACACTGGGAGAGTGGATTGAAATAAGAGCACCAAACCTTGACAATCAGATTAACCAGGGGTGAGAACAAAAACACAGTTATAATGGAAAAATATTATTATTACCGTGATTCATTTTAAGTTTGCATTTTATTTCAGAATCTTTTTATGACTCTGGCAATGTTATATCTGATGTCCATTTTGGGAATATATGGACATAATCCCTTGTTGACTTGTCAGCTTAGAGGTGTCCAAAGGGTTTTTTCAGTTTGACTTGAAACAATCCTTTAGCTTAGCAAAACTTTGCATTCTACCTTTGATGACAGAATGGCCAAAAATTCTACCCTAAAGGAAGTGGTTGATAAGCATAATTCCACATTTAGATATTGAAAGAAAAGATCAAACCTACTTCAGAGATACTTATTGTTTACAGGTGATCAAACCAATAATAGTTATTAATATAACACGAATGGTACGATTTAAGGTAAATTAAGTTGCCCTGCCCACAACTCAGC
>BLAZ01001388.1:2231071-2233571 GCA_014633955.1 Acropora tenuis
GGAAAAAAAAAAACAGCAACTAACAGGTGTTAACATGAATAATAATTATTGCACTCTATTCGAAGTCAGGAGCTCTGATGTGGCGAACATGAATATGTAATCTTTTTTTTACTGCTCCACTCTTCAACTGAAAAGGTCAGGAGCATGCAAGAATGGATGAGTGACGCTGGACTGGAAGGTGGTCTCTATTCAGTCTTGATGCTTCATTTCTGGGTTCTGAGTTTAATTGGTAATGATCATTGTGCTGTTACATGATTTTTTTTTTTGCTTATTTTTCTTTCTCTCTGCAGGCCCTTTGTAGTGGTAGTTTGGTATCATGGGGCTTCTTCAGTCCAAACGGCCCTGCACTGGATTACATCCGATCTCTTTGTCAATCGGGAATGGTATGTTAACTCTCTGGCGAGGAAAAGTAGGCACACATTTGAAGTGCAAGGACAGTTAAGCCCTTGTCTGCCCTTTTATAGCATGCTCAGTTACCCATTCAGGTGACGTGGAAGACTAAAAGTGGCCTACTAGAGGATTTTTTTTTGTTAGCGTGAACTTTGGTAACAGAGCTCAATAAGATATGGGGGAGGGAAGAGAGGCAAGGTGAAGAGAGAGAAATGCTTTTTACAGAGGCTTGCAAAAATACACAAGATAATCAACTCATCAATTTAGTTCATTTTAAGCTGAAGAACAGAATTGGTAAATTGCTTTGGGGACATGAAAATTCCAAAGCTTGTTTGTGATGACTAGATGACTAGAACCATTCATGGTTGTTAATTATATTGTCTTTATCTCTGTTTTACAGATAAAACCCATAGTGCAAGAGATTTTTCCCTTTTCCAAGACTGATGAAGCTTATGCAAAACTTGAGCTTGGCCATGCAAGAGGAAAGATAGTTATAAATGTAGTAGATGACAAGATAATCAAACCGAAACATCCTGTATGACCGTGCCTCTCACTGTGCAGGAACTTATTAGCTGTTTGCTTGAGTTTCCACACATAAAGGAACTGTTCCATGTAAGGTTGGGGAAAACATGTTGTGATGATTGTTTCAAGCATTGTTGCAGGCTTTTCTCCTGCCTTGTATGTGCATACACTCCTTATTAATTTTTGTGCTGTGAGAGAAAGTTTTATTACATGAGAAGCCAAAATTGGGTTGTGGAATAATAACATTGTTTTATTACAACTGGTTTCCCTCATAAATGCACAGCTTTTACAAATAATTTGACACGATAAACATGCCTGGGTTTTGTGAAACAAACAGACAAGTAGTTCTGGTAACTTAATTTAACACCTGTCATAACAACCTAAACATGGTTTTGCATGAAAAATAACTTTAGTCTCTGTCAATCTGTAAAACTAACTTAGGTTACCATAATAGAAAAAGAAACGTGCAAATCCCAAATGCAATATATAATTCTAAAGTAAGATTAATTCTATGCTCGTTTTGATTGGTTGCTATCTGTGAGCTATTGGAGGACAGATGCATAAAATAATGATGTCACTGTTAACCTTCTCACTTCTGTATCGTATAAAACAAATAGATTCCATGTTGCTGTGCATATGTTCAGTAATATATCACAACGTACGTGGTAGGAACATCAGGGACACACTCATCCAACGGCTTATGTGCCACGTTTTTGTTCTTACCACATTTTGACATAGTGTATCATCATTACTGAACAGACCCACAGCAACTGGGAATCTACTTGTTAACAATATTAGATTTTGTTTGACTTACAGATGAGTACTGGAAATTTGTTTCCACACGCCTACTCTAATATCCTAGAACATACGGTAGTTTCACAAGGAGAATAATTCTGATCTCAGTAAATTGCTAAAGAATATGCAAACAAAAACAATTTTTTTGGCAACACAACAGTAGATGGCTTTCCCAGTCCAATGTCAACACCTGATATACAAAAACATGGTTTGCACAAACAAGATTCAAGGACAAGTTTCAATAAAAGATCAAAATTCTGTCCACTTTTTCATACTCAGTTTACCGATGTTTACACCTCTTTTCGTATTTAATTTTTAGAAGTTCATGAATAATTATTAATTCTCAATAGTACAATTATTTCATTTATCAGAGAATTTCAAGGACATTTCATGATGACTGCTAAAATTTAAGGACTTTTCAAGATTGTACAAACCATGATTAAGTTCAAACAGTGAATTTAGTTAACTGGAGCTAAGTCTGAGAGTGTTAGCCTCACAGTCCATTTCAGGGTCACAAACACTGAGTGCCCCTGTCATCACCACATCCACTGCACCTTGTTATCATCATTTAGCTTGATCCTACCACTCGCCAGAAGCTCCATGGCTCTTGGGTATGCCCTGTGTTCTGCACATTTAACTCGTTCCTGCAGTGTTTTTTCGGAATCACCGTTTAACACAGGGACTGCCTCTTGAGTTATTATTGCTCCCGCATCCACCTCCTCCTGCACAGAAAGCAAATTGTGCTGGTTAAATGCTGGCAAAATACCACGGTGATGCTAGCTTAATAAAGAGA
>BLAZ01001388.1:2263935-2266435 GCA_014633955.1 Acropora tenuis
TTAGTAGAAGCTTTACTATCTCATCCTGACCGTAGGTTGCAGCCAATGTCAGAAGGTTCATGCCGGAAACTGTATCGATGGGATCCTGGTTAAGCCCAGGTACCGCAAGAGCTCCCCTAACTTGAGCGATATCTCCTTCACGGATAGCGTGCTTGAGGGCGGCTATTAGAGGGGCAAACGACAACAGCAAACATTTTTTTTCCTCTTCCATTTCACTACAGTAAGGTCCAAAATACGTACAGGAGAAGCAAGGAGAACGCACAATCAACACCAGCTCCGCAATATTATGAATTTGAACAGCCATTTCACCCGCAAATGGAAGCCTCGGCTTAAGCAACACGACAGCCATTGCACAACGTACAGTTCTAACAATTCTCTTTACTGACGAACGCCTCCGCTTCCCACACTAAAATTAGCTGGCTGGATTGCTCGGCCCGATATGTTCGCAGTTGGCTCGCAGCAATAAAATCTTTCGGACAAATATATCGTCAGAAACAGGACCGGGAGATCACTAAGCTAACGTTGGCCCTTTGTGCGAAGAAATGCTCGAAACGTAAGGTCAAATTACTACCGTTAAAAAACGGTGGTAATTTGACCCTTGTCAATTAACTGGTCAGATACCAAATTTGTGAGTATTACTCTTCAAATTCATTAATAATTCATTAAAAGAAAACAAAGGAAATCACGACCGTGAAGGAGGTTGGGATATGTGATCCTAATTGTCATAATTATCATAAATTCGGTTAACTTTTGCTTTTAATTTCTCTAAGAATAATTCTTTGAGAAGCTATATCAAACACTCGAAAGAGTATTTCATCAAATGTCCAAACACTTCGAAGTGGGTTAAAAAAAACTCGGCTGCATCTCGTTTTTTCAACCCATTTCTCAGTGGTTGGATATCTGATGAAAAACTCTTCCTTGAATTTGATATAATTATTACTTCTCAGTCTCCTCTCCTACCACAGATCTGAATGTAAGTGTGAGTTAAATGAAAAAGTCTCACCCGAAGACAAATTCAGCGGTTCTACCTCAGGAGAAGGCGTCCTTTCGATCGTGTTCGATTCCTAAAAATGAATGAAAATAACTGCCACTTTCCCCATGAATCTGAACGAACGTTTTGGATATCAACAAATGAAACGAGTTGCTTGAGAATCGGATTAGTGTGCGGACGGTCGTGGGTTCAAATCCTGACCGCATCAACTCACAGGGTATTTAAAATAACTGAGGATAAAGCGCTGCCTTTGTAATTTCATCAACAAATGGTCAGACTTCAAAGTCTTCCCGGATGAGGACCAAAAGCTGGCTGTCCCTTCTCACAACCCTTGTTCGTAAATAACTGTGGGCCGTTAAAGAACCCACACACTATTCGCAAAGAGTAGGGCAAGGAGTTCCCGGTGTTGTGGTCTAGTCTTCAGTTTAGTGATATAAAAGACTTGTGGTGTTTGAGGTCACGCATGCAAATAAAAGGAAATTTGTCGAGTGCTACGTCACTGACAGGTAGATGTAGATGAATGTCGAAGACAACATTAATCAAATGCAAATTTATTTACAGGACTTTTGGGGGACACTGCAAATGCGATCCCTTTTGTTTTCGCAAACGCGAAAAGGGAACCCTAGGAACCAAACACTTAAGGAAGGTGACATACCATCTCTTACACGAGATCATGAACGAGAAAAGGCCGAGGGGCAAATTACCGTAGGTGATGATTCTCTCAGTTTCAACCGGATAGCCTAGAAACCTCACGCCGCCTAAATGATCTCTAAATACTCGTATTTGCTCCTTCAAACGTGAAGTCCACGCGCAAATAACTCGTTTACATCAAAAGGCCAATTTACACCACAAAAAAATTGGGTACACAGATAATAGTTTCCCACATGTCAAACCCAAGCAAGTTTGGAATTTTGCGTTTATACCACACCTTTTGGGGAGCGGACCTATTTCTACTACCACACTACGGTACTGAGGAGGCAATCAGCGAAATTATTACTCAAGCTGACGTAAGAATGACGAAACTGTTACGGACCTGTGTTTTCTTTGGGTCTTGGTTCATTTTCGTCCAATAAAGAAACAAGGATCCGTGCCCATCTCAAAAAACATGATACGGACAGTTTACAGGTGAAAAAAATGAGATGTGCGCAGTCATTTTTTCTGTCGTGTAAATGGGCCTATAGTTAGCTCTAACCTTGAGGTTTACTCGGGGAAGGGATAATCACAACCACTTCCACCACACTGAACTTACCTCGACATCGTTGAAGAAGGAACTTGGCGAATAATCGTCCAGATCAAACTCAAAATCACTCAAATCGTCCTCTCCGTCCGATATGTCTTCCATTCCGCTGTCCTGTTAAGTGGGCAAGGAGGAGAAACGATTTTGTTTTCGTTTTGTGGTGCTTGTCGAAGATTGATTGGTTCAACACAAAAGAAGCGCTTTTCTTGGGGCAGGGAGGGACAGTTATGTCTCTGAAAATGGCGTATCGTTGGCGTATTCGAAAAGAGAGC
>BLAZ01001388.1:2335871-2338371 GCA_014633955.1 Acropora tenuis
TGGTTGCGGCTGGTCACGTGACCACCCAGAATCTGGGTGGTAGAAAAATCTGCTGGAAGGGTGGGGTATTTTATTGTCCTCTCGACCAAATGTACATGAGTACCCACCCACCATGCGGTTTTGGATGGATAGATGGTCACGTGACCAGTCGCAACCAGGGTCTCTGTTCCAACGACTAAGGGGAGGCAGAGAAGAGAGACCCTGGGAACGAGGTTGGCAGGAATCTCATTATGTCGTGTGTTGGACAAACTTCCATTGGTCAGTACGTCTCTTTGACGATTGTCATAACCAAAACCCAAACAAAACAGCAGTCAATGAAGCTGTGAGAATTTAGGCGATGTGACACCTTGTGACGTATACGTAACGTATACTGAATGTTATCAAGTAGTTATTGCATATAGTAGTTATTTCATATTGTATTATACTAGTTTTTATATTGTAATTATTTCTGAGTGAGGGCCACAAGTTTATTAGCTGTGCTATTTAGTGTTACCCTCGTAAAATAAAGTCTTTATTATTATTATTATTGCATACTACGTGTCTGGGCCAACGATGTGTTTACTTGCATGTAAATCAAGTTTAAACAAAAAGGGGTCATGGCGCGCACACTTCGGCCTATTTATCGACGAAGAGATGTAAGGGACGCCCCTTCCCCAGACCGAGGCAGGATATCACAATAACCACTTAAAGCATGAGAAAACAAAATCTTTTTTAAAGATAAGGAAAAAAAAAACGATCGAACCAACCTTTGGATGATTGCCTTTTATGCTTTCTTTGGAAAACTCTCTAGGCTTTGAGTCCTTTTTCCGTACTTTCCACTCTACCTGAAGGTAACTAAAAAAAATAGAGAAATAGTAATAATAAAAACAACATGAAATATAAAGGAATTGACACGTTACAGATTGCAAGTCCCAACTTTGTACCCAGGGCTTTCTCTTTCGACCCTCGCAAGGAGGTGGAAGGCATTCGCGTCAATGACTCTGGCTTTTATCCACGGTACTGCAGGGTTAGATTTGTCATGGGGCTCCGCAACAAACTCTATTTAACTGTAATGAAAACCCAGACAGCAATCGCCATCTCAGAGTGAAAATACAAATACAGAAGAGACTTACTTTCGAAGATTGAGCATACACCTTGGTCGCACACCACCCAACGAATCGAACACTAAAATACAGGGTCTGGAGAAACACAGAAAAGCACTGATGTTAGTCACTAGTACTGTTCTTGCATAGGGATAAAAACAGAAACACGTTCATCCAAAAATTTGGTTGGGGTAGAATCTCAAGACTAAAGTCAGATCGCCCACAAGCCTTTCAGGTGCATAACGTCGGAGTTTATCCCAGTCTTCGTAGAACGAAACACCTGAGACTTGGAAGACTTGAAAAGTATCTGGAGCAAGCCTGTATCTCTTCTAAACCTCTATTTTTACTGGTCTTCCTCTGACCTTTAGCTTCTATTGTTATCTGGGTCGGGGATATGTTTGTGTTGTATCATCTATTCTTTTTACCCTATGGCTTTTCTTGTCCGTAGTTCTCGCCAGAAATGCTGGTTGAGGGCGATAGGACTCTTCGTGACTCTTATATAAGGCTATATGAACCTAATTACGGCGGTTGCAGGACAGAATAACCATTAATAAACGCTTCTTTAAATATACTTCAAAGGCCTGTGGACTCACTGTGATTTGATGACCATTGTGGACACGCTCTTCTTTCTGTTTCCGCGATTGGAATATGCTGTCTGTATCTTGGCTAGAGAAGGTAAATCAACATCTGTGCCTTCGCCTTCGCTGCCATCCTCATCGTTCTCTGATTCTTTTTCCGTTGCTTGATCTGTGTCTGAATCTTCATCCTGGCGAACGTGCGAAAACTGTCAAATCATGACTACTCTCTGATTTCTGCACGCGCGCGAGTAAAGCGTCTCCTCCAAATTTCGCGCGTCACCACTCAATCACTCGCCGAAATGAGGAGACTCCTTGTATAGGGCAGTTTTCAAATGACTGCCGAAAACCCAATACCAAAGTAAGTACTCCCACCAATCACAGCAGGGGCAAGCAGCACGATGAACCAATCAGAATTCAAAGCAACCACCTGTAATTTGCTCAAAGCGCGGGAAAAATCGTGCAAGGAGTGATTGGTTTTAGTTTTGCTTTTCATGGGTTGAAAACTGGCGCGAGATTTTTAAGGCAATCACTAAGCTTAGAAATCGTAACCTAAGATTAACCCCTCTTTGAAGTCGTGAATGCGCGCATGTGCATTATAGAACTTACTGCCGTCCGTTGGAGAGTAGCGGATTTTGGTTTAAATTGTTTTGGTGACCTAGCTGTTTTAGCAAATTTTCCCAAGCATGCGTTGTGCTTGAAAGCTACTGTAATACCATATTGACGACTTTTTACTCTGAGTCTGAAAGCAAGACAGCGTCTTCTACAGTTAACTTCACCCTTTTGGCCAGAAATTTGAGGATTCTCTTACACGTTTAAAAAAGGTGAGGGATCTATAAAGAG
>BLAZ01001388.1:2373371-2378371 GCA_014633955.1 Acropora tenuis
TTGTTTTTGCTTGCTTTTCTGAAGAGAAGAAGTGAAATTGTTTCTTAATTACCTCACTCTGATATTTGAGAAATCAATGATTTATATTTTTTCAGGAAAAACCGAAATTTCGTTTTGGAGACAATTTCACACTACATTTCCTCATTGTTCCTCATTTCCTCATAGCTGGGAAAAAACACATCACGAAATGACTTAAATAACTTTGACGCAGAGGGAGGCTTGTCTTTGCTTGCTCTTTTAAACAAAGAGTGAAATTGATTTCTTAATTAGCACAGGCAGGAAGATTGTTAATTATCTGCTGATAACAGATCGTAGCAAGCCCTAGTTCATATTTTACTGATCTACCAAGAGTTTCCTGATTGCGGATTCCACGATACGTTGAGATAAGCAAAGAAATTTACCTCTGATCCACCGATCTCAATATGTTTCAGTTTTAAGCTCACTTCTTCTTCTTTTTCTTCAAAACAATATTTCCAAGAAGACAACCATCCTCCCAGAAAAGATTGGCTGGGACTAACATAGCAATCAAGTTTGGCGCAAGATTCATTTATTGAAAGCAAGCTACAAGCCAGTAGCACTTCGGTAAGGTTTAACATTTACTATCAGCTCCATTACTCTTCTTTCACTAAAGCAATCAATCTCGGATTGTTAATTCATCAAATCAAATAGAACATTAACGGACTCAAGCGGGTGAATGAGTTGTTGTAAACACGAGGCTTTCTGGATGTGAATTTGGACTTTTGCTAATTCCTTGGCTATGCGAGGTTTTCGCCGCTTAGATTTTACCTTGAATGGCCATGTTGCTAATTATTGATGGCAACTTTCCAATTTTCTGAGTCTAGGAGACACTGAGCCGGGTAACTACACCTTTCGCTATTCATTTACGTCAACAGTGGAAACTCTACGGACATAACTAACGCCAACAAACTTTCAATAACGCTAGCTATTTGCATAGTATTAACATTCAATAATTGCACCCTTGGGCAATCAAAGGTAACAAATATACTCTCGCCCGATACTTAATCATTAACACCAACTGAAAATAAATTGCACAGTGTAACAATCAATGGCGTATTAGGGACGTACAATAAGTCAATTTGATTTTTAGAGACGCACAATCAATCGCACCTTCACAACATGGTCAATCATTAACGTGAACTTACAAACGTGTGTAGCAATAACAATCAACTACGGAAAAAGAAATTTCAAAATTAAATTGTTTATTATAGTATACTATCATTATTTAAACATCTTGCAATGTACGTTTGCATAAATCTGTGCCCCTGTCCACATTAAGTAGCCGTGATACTGCAATGATTCTCGGCAGGGCGTGAAGTAGCAACTAATTTCCGCTTCTATGGATGCTTTGAAGGCACCTATTGCTTGCTTCACGCTTGCCGCTTTTCTTGGAAGACGCTGTCTCAATTCTTGATTTATCTCTACTAGTGTTAGCGGGCAATTTTGTTTAAAATGTCATTGAGGCAATTTCTTATTTCATCATCTACTCGAAAACGATTTTCTCAATCGTGGTCTCTCCGCGATCCTTCCCTCTCGCAAGTATCGTACAACGACTCTTCGTGCCCTTAATCGGTTCATTCAGGTAGTAGTGGCAACCGTAAAATAATCTTCAATAACATCTTCGAAGGCTTGAATAATTCTCTGTCGCTGTTCAAGTAAGATTCTGTTTCTTGTGGCATGATTTTCTTCGGTTCTTTCTTTTTCCAACTCGTCTACTTGTTCATTATACATCTGCTTCAGCAAAAGATTGTGCAAAAAACGTAAAATTTAAATGATAATGTAGTACATACTCTTGTCCTTTGCTTGTTCCAAATGTTTATTCGAAAAATACCAACGTTTGTCAGTTCAGCCATCAACGACATTACTACGGAAGCTAAGAATGAAGAAACTGGTCAGGACCCGAGTTTTATCAAGCTTTGAACCCAATTTTTCTGTCGTGTAAATGAGCCTTGAAAATACAGGGGCGCCTTCCTTGAAAGTCCCGGTAAATTAACTGGCGCTTGGATATATTTCAAAGTTTGAATTCACGAAATAGTATAGCAATTTTGAGCATAAAACCCAGTCAGTTATATTTGGTTTCCTGGTATTTGTTAAACAAGTTCCCGGTGTTAGGGCTGTCCTTCTTTCTCTAGCAGATGTGGCCGGCTTGGCGTTAGGGTTAGGGTTTAGGGTTAGGGGTTAGGGGTTAGGGTTAGGGTTAGGGTTAGGGTTAGGGTTAAGATGTTTCCAAAAAGGCTTGTGGTGAATGAGGCCACGTACGCAAAAACAGCCACAAGTCAAAAAGGAACTTTGCCGAGTGCTAGATGATGTAGATGTAGAAAGGTACTTTTTGCGTTCAAATTCGCCTAGGCTTCCGCAGTTCTGCCCCTTGCTGTCCTCTGTCGAAATACCCAGTCCCCTCGCGTAGGGAGTGACGCCAGCTAATTATTTCCACGAGCGTGATTATAGGCTGTAATCATCTCATATCCAACAAACGCAAGTGGAATAATTTTTTTATTAAAAACACCCCCAAGATATTACACAATTCTTCTCAACTTTATTTTGTGAAAAGAAACCGGATGTTACAATGTACAGATAATTTTTAAATGTGTTAATTGTCTCAACTTGCATTGTTTTGCTTTGACTAACTCGGATGCTTAAATTGTCAAAATAAAGTTTTAAGCTTTTTCCTTGAAATGTTTTCGTGCCATATTTTGTTGCTTTCTTTATGCTCCCTGGTGTTGCGTTTTCTAATAGTCTAATAGTTTCGCTTACTATATTTGGAGATTATGGTATATTGGTGTCATATACCATAATGGCTAAGCCAATAAAAAGTCTTGAAAAGCATCAGCCAATGATCCAGTTTTCAATAATATTCTGTTGGTTTGTCAAAGAACGCCGTCCTCTCTTGGTTCTCCAATTCTGTAAGCATCCAGTCCAACGCTACTTAGAGCACAGGTAGAAAATTGGATCTCAATTTAAGAGGTTTGTGTATAGTTATTTAGCCGTACGATTTATTTCCGTTTGATCTGTATGTCAGAGAACGTCTTACCTAAACGTTTGTCATGCGTCATTGGCCGTGCTGAATTCGTCATTGCTTTCAGGCAGAAATTTGATTGTTTTTCCTTTTACAATTGGTGGAAAAGTAGCAGGAACTCTTCACGCAAACCCCACAGATCATCCTGATCAACTTTGACTCTGTCTGAGGTGTAAGTTTCTTTGGTAAATAGTATCTCTTCCGCCTTTGAATTCTCTTCTGTCATGCACTCAGAGACTGGGATATTTTGGCGTCCCCGGTGAAATTGAGGAAACATATTACTGACTTTTTACGGAATAAATGGTTAATAAGCATTGCAATTTGGCATAAAGTTGTTGCGAAAACAATAATTATAGTCAGAAGGTGATAGGCTTCTGTTATAGTATAATACCTCTCTGAAGACACTAACCCCATAAATTTACAGAGTGCACTGAGAATGCATTATTTTAATGTTTCTTTTTTTCCATTTATAATGTGCAGCTCTACCAAAGCGAAACATAACATTTTATTGGAATTCGTTCGCTTTAAACGAAATTTTACTTTGGAATGTATGCTAATTCAGATAAACTCAAGGTCATTCGTGAATGACTTCTGCAGGAAATAATAACACCAAACCTTGAGGAAATGAAATAGTCTGAGGTAAACAAGTTGTCCCATCCAACTGTTATCCTTCTCAACACATCAATGCACAGCACTTCAATTACGATAATTGTAATTAATTATTAAGCTGAAGTTTCACTAATTGTGCAAAAAACACACAAACACAACTTCGCTTAAATTATTTGTAGACTCTCTTTCAAGTGTATGGGTCTGTATGTGGGAGTCTTGTGTAGAAAGCATAATTAGTTTTGCTGATAATCTTTTAAAGGATTCATTGAATCAAAGTGTAACAAGAGATCATCTTGGGAATTGTTTGTTTTTTTTTTCTTTCGTAACTTTATTTACACCATGAACACTTACACAACTTACAACACTTACATTACCTATACTGCTAATTGCTATCACTACTTAAAATACACATGTTACAATATTTTTCCTTTTTCACAGTGAATTACAATATATTCACAGTGAATTACAATACCACTTTGCAGAAAGGAAATCTTGCATGAATAATTATGCTGCCATTAAAGGGTCAGAGATCTGTGGATCATTCAGTTTTTAAAATAACTCAAAAATGTTGGAAGTAAAATTAATTACAGCCAGAATTTGCAGGTCCATAACTTGGAGAAATATTAAATGCTCCCCCCCCAAAAAAAGCTGTTGCAGCCAACCTGTGATTTTTTGGGTGAGATAATGTCTTCTGATAGAAATAATCAAAGAACTTAAAAGGTGCATTTATGGATACAAGAAAAACAGTATTAGGTTTTAAGAAGCACAGTTAACCCCCAGCAGCGTCACATGATCTTATTCAACAAATCACATTGCGTGATTTTTTGCGTAATTTCCTCAGGTGCATATTTTTAATGATAACTACCAACGCGACGGCCAACCAATTTCAATGCTTAACAAAAGTTTAATTGAAAATCTCTCGAATCAACCGTTCTAGGCCGCACTTCCTAAGCGTTGGTTATTTCTAGTTCAATCAATAATATACATGAAAAAGTTACTCGATTCTGGTTGGCTGCCTGCAGTACAGATTTTTTTTTTGAAAACACCGTTTAAAAAAGAGTTAATTCAGTGCAAAAAGAGTATAAAATTCAGAGCAATTTACTCATAGAATTCTCGATTGACAACTAAACAGGGTTTGGTAAGAACCAACCAAATCTTTTGTTTTGGTGGCGTGAACACACGTCACTTCCGATGCGGAACTTGCTCTGTAATTTTGTTATGTACCTTGATAGAAGAAAGTAATCATACGACTTCTCTCGTTCTTTTTTCAAAAAGCTGAAATTGCAAATTTTGATACTTTTTAAAAAACCCACCAGTGCAATGTATTTCCAAACTGAACTCGAAGTCGTATGATTAC
>BLAZ01001388.1:2386378-2393878 GCA_014633955.1 Acropora tenuis
GATAACGAAGCTGACGTTTTGAGCATAAGCCCTCCGTCAGAGCGCATGACGAAGGGCTAACGCTCGCCTTGTTATCCCTTCGCACCTGTTTGTCCTCTTCAAGGTGGAATTTTCACCATTATCAAGTTGCTTGATACCAATTGAAAGTTTAGTCTTTCAGTCCCCCAGCAATGCGGCACCACATCAAGTTTCTTTACAAAGAAAACTTTAATTCTTCTGACGTAACAAGAGGCTTCTATATTTTGTTCCAACAGGAAAAAAGCTCAGCGAAGAAGGAAATCAGACTTCTCCGGTAAATAAATTGCAATTGTTGATAATGAAATTGTCATTGTTTGCTCTGATTTTGGTGCGTTGGATTTCTGTGCGGTTAAAACTACTCGCTGGGAAGTACCTAGGTTTCATTAGGTAAGCTGTACTCCATAGGTTCAGCTCCATTGGTAGGTTCGACAACTTCGGAGCTAAGTGTTCCCAGGTGGGCCCTTGGTGGATACAGCGCCGGTCTACTTCAATGACTTACTCCGTTCCATTTTGCTGTTGAACCTGCAAAATGGAATACTTAATATGTACCGAATTGCACTCAGGAGCTGTTAGTACAGATGAGCCTGCAGGCAAAGCTTCTTTCGTTTACAGTTGCATGCAGACGAGGCTAATGGACAATACAATGGCAAATGATCCACTAGCCTCGTTTATACGTCAAAACCACTGGTAACTTTAACAACTGCTATTTATTGCCCGAGTGCGGTCCGTAACTTATAATGCGGCCCTCGAAATCGATTAGTATGTGGTAAGTATTAAACAGTACGTTTCTAAATATAACGAAATAACAAATAATGTTCACTTGACAATGGAGAGAGCAGCTTCGTTCCAGGACTTTCCTTTTGCTTGTGTCAACTTTCCGTGAACGAGGTTTGTTAAAAAGTTATGTTTGGATAGAAAGCGCTAAGACTGCATGGCCGAAGTTAAATATTACAGTAGTTATGCACGCTTCGAAGGTGCTTTTTTTTATTTTTAAACATTTTTTACTGATTTCATTACAGATACATATTCCTAAAAGAAGAAGGGATATGAAAATTATGATTACAAAGCTAATGGAAGAGAAAGAGGAAAAAGAACTAGTAATTAAGGAAAAAGATAAGATCATTGAACATCTGTATAAGAAAAGAGCGCGCCTTTCCGAATGGGTAGGAGATCTGGAGAGCGTTTTCAAGGAAAGAAACCAGGATTTATCGTTAGTCAACGAAGAGTTGGGGAACGAAAAGGCTTCTACGAGTCGGTTGAAAAATGAGGTCGAGAAATGGCAAGAGGAGAATTCGCTACTGCGCAGCGATTTAAGAGGATTACGCAGTGAATTACAGGACGCCCAAGCAGAGCGCAATACGTTGGAACAACAGCTAAGCGAAAAGGAGTTTAATTTTCGAGCATTACAGGCAAATTTGGGCAAAGAACAACAAGCGAGGCAAAGGCTGAAGGAGGAATTACTTCAATCTAGAAGAACCTGCGCGGAGTTAGAAAGAGGCTTAGAAAATGAACGATTGTTGAGCCAGTCGAACCAGCAAGCCGGGCAAACCGAAGAGGAAACTATAAAAGAGGAAGTGCGTCGATTGCAGCAAGAGCTTGAACTGAAATTAGGCCTAGAGGAGAGAGTACAAGGCTTACTAACCGAAGTCGATGAAGAGAGAATCACCAGGGTTACCATTGAACGAGAGTTGTTGGAGGAAAGAAACATTTTGCAACAAACTCGGGAGAACCACAAACGAGAGCGCGAAACTTACGAGCAACGAATCCTTGAAAGCGAACGAAGACTGGTCGACAGCGAACGACGCCTTGGAGAATTGCAGTCTGCGGTGTCGGTGGCGCAAGAGGCCTTGGCTGAGTACCAGCGGCTAGAACCACGTGATTGGATTATTGGAAGAGATGAAGTGATCATAAGCGAAATAGTCTTAGGCACAGGGGCCTGGGGAAAGGTATATCAAGGTAAATTTCGTGGTTGTCAGGTTGCTGTTAAACAGATTCACGACCTTATTCTTTCGCCGCATAATCGCAAACTTTTTGAACGAGAAATGAGCATGGCCTCACGCTGCCGGCATCCGAACCTCTTGCAGTTCATGGGCGCTACGAACGATGATGGAAATGCTTTGTTCGTGACGGAACTCCTCGACACCGATCTGCGGAAGGTTTTGAGCCAGCGTTCTTTGCATCACGAGGAGCTTGTGTGCCTCGCATTGGACGTGGCCATGGCACTGAACTATCTGCATCTCAAAAAACCATTTCCCATCATACATCGCGATATCAGCAGCTCCAATGTGTTGTTATGGAGACGGGATGACACATGGAGAGCAAAGCTGTCCGATTATGGTGCTGCTAATTTCATGCGTCAGCACATGACGTCTAATTCTGGAGCCAGAATCTATGCTGCTCCGGAGGCCGCGACTTCACAACAATCGCCAAAGGTGAGAGAAGTATAAGGTGCTGTTTGTTGTGTTTGTTTACTAAGGTTGATGATGTTGATAAGGTTGTTGAAGACTGGGAAGTGGTGGCAAAGGTATTTAATGAAAGGAGAACTAACTTAAGTGCGCGATATATATGTAAATCTATTTAACAGGTAGCTTAAGCAGCTACAGGAGATAAAACGTCACTTAAAAATAAACATTTGCGCAGTGGTGACTTTTTTGCGATTATTGCTTTTTGCTTGCATTCTTTATTGTTGACAAATTACGCTGCAGGTGGACTGGTACGAGCGCCGTAGTATTAAATAGAGGAAGAAAGATTTACTAGTGTATGTTCAAGGTGTCGTTAAAACTATAAATCTGGAAAGTTCTCGTTGTCATTTGGTAGACTACGCTAAAAAATTGCACCAAAAAGCGTCCGCACGTGCAGCACGATTATTTTTCCACATTCAGCCAATCAGATCATTGTTTTCTGGCGTCGTCTTTGCCGTTGCCGTTGCCGTTGCCGTTGCCGTTGCCGTCGTCTTTGCTTAGGCACTCTATTACCAAGCGTCGTTAGTGCCTGCCCTATTGAAAAAAATCTTTTTGCGAAAATGAATCTTGGAATGCTAATCATCACAGGGACAAAGTAATGAGAAACCAGTCACCATTTATGAATAAGGTGTAGACAAGGCTGAATAGCGAAAGGACCCAGCGAATTTTTTTTTTTTAATCGAGTATACAAGGCTTTAATTTCCGGGAATCGGGCATCTCTGGGGTTTTGATGCATAAGCGAGGGTAAGGGGTCACTAACCATTTCATCTTCATGTTTAAGCAAACGACGCTTTGCTTGCAGGTTCAATTGTAATAAAAGCTGTTGAAGGAGGTCAACATTTGTTTCTTGATAATAACCTAGGGTGGCTAGACAAACGATTCAAGTGCCAACTCTGCATCTTTAAGCATCTCTTTGATTATCACTTCCCTTAATTTTTTGTCTTGTTTGTGAAATTCATTTTTTCTTCATATTTAAAGGTCGATGTTTACAGTTTCGGTGTATTGTTGTGTGAGATGTGCACCAGGGAACTCCCTGACCCTCAGCGGATCCAAGAGCAGATAGGCCTGGTAACGGACGCTGTGCTGCAAGAGCTGGTAAGGCAATGCGTGATGAGAGCTCCTGATGCGCGTCCCACCATGAATGATGTCATAACAGAGTTGACACAGTCACGGGTTTAAAGGTTGCAAACTTGAACACTCTGTATGGAAGTTCTGCTATGTGTAAGTCAGGTGTAGAATTCAGCAGCAAAAGATAACTTTCTTTGCTGATGGTATGAGTTCGTGGGGAACTTTGGGTAGTTCCAGTCCCCTGCGGATACATTTGCTCACCAATACGAGACTACGGTACTGCGCACTGTGATCAGCGAAATTATTGCGCAACCTTACGTAAGAATGAAGAAACTGGTCAGGAACCGAGTCTTTTCCAACTTTGAGCCCTTTTTTATGTCGTATAAATGAGCCTTTAGAATACAGGGGAGCGTTCCTCGAAAGTCCCAGTCATTTAACGAGCTCGTGGGCAAATTCCAGTTTTTGAATACAAGAAATAGCACCACAATCCAACCCGTTCTATTTGGTTTCCTGGTATTTGTTCTCTTTCAATTTTAAAACTAGAACCGGACGTTAAATGTCTTTCTGCTTTTCGGGTCCCTTAATTGGCAGGACTTTCGGGAAACGGGAACCAGGTCCCGTCATATTAAAGCCAATCAGACAGGGACTGATAACTTTATTGGTCCGTAAGCCTGAGCCGTAGACCCATATGTCAAGGCCCAACGAGGGAGATCGAGACCTCCGGGTTATGAACTTTTACTAAAACAGAAAAAATAGATAGCACTGGATTCTTAAATACTGGAATTTTTAGCAAACTAAGGCATCACATGTTCAAACCCAATTAACTATTAGGTTTAGAATGGGACATGACATCGATCAAGTAAGCAACATTATATTTCCTGATAAAAATTCCGACGTCAGATGTCGATATTCCAAAGAGTCATCTAGGGAGGGTGAGTCTACTGTCCTTTTGAGAACAAACTGGACAATGTCGCTGACCTTTTTCCCTTAAGAAAATGTGGTCGATATCCGAAATCGTCGATGGGGATAGAAAAGTAAGTCATGTATCTAGTTCTTAGCGGATCAGCCCGCCATTCTGATATCGCTTTGCTGCGGAAGTTTACAAATCATGATGACCTCGCACTAACCGTTCGGGACCGCTCGTTTAATTTAGCTTTTTTCGTAATCCTGTAAGGTCACAGCCTCCCCATCCACCCCACCCACCTTTGCTAATTTGACGTGGGGGAGTAAGTTCGTCGAAGGTGGATGGTAGGAACGGTCTGTGAAATTGTATTTTATCTCTTCTGTCGCATTTTCTTCTTATATACGCTTTGCCAAAAAAAATAAAATTTATATCAAACTGTGAAACTTTTCGTATTGAAAGGGATTTAGAAGCGAACATCGCTTTTCTAGGATGTTGCGTGAGGTTAGAGTTTTGAGAAAAAAGAGTCAATGCAATCAGTCGTAATGAGGGGATTAGTGGTTGCTTTTTGTCAGAAACTGTCCTCTTTATCCAAACTTAAGAAGAAAAAAATCACAGCCATTGCATTTCCACATCTTTGGAGTACAGGTCTTGGCAAGATAATCACGGAGTGTTCCCTTACCTCAACTCTAACTTCACTTGTGTCTCCATTACACTACCAAACTCCTCCTCATCACCAGTTGAAGAGGAATTGAAAGATGTGCTTACTTTTACATAGGAACAATTACCTAACACTAACTCTAGGCTCCTCGTCTAAACTTACTGCCATTCTTCGACGTAGCCTACTTCCATGCAGCATATCTGCGTAAGCGTTAGGTCTTCCAGAGCTCTTTTCTTGTCGCGCAGACATGACACTTTGGTGACGAGAACTTGCCGACAAACATGCTTAGAGTCCTGACTCAGCTTCGCCAAAAAAAGTCGAACCTTCTCTGTTCGTCCATTCCGATTATGTTACGAGGTTTACAAGTATACCGCTGCTGCAAACCTAGAATTTCGGTTGGTCACAACACGCTCAAAGTTTTTGCAAACGTCAAATTGCAAGCACCCGGAATGAATGAACCGTGTTGGCCGCCTCGATATGTAAGAGAAATGGAGATGTCATAGCGAAAAATGCCGATTTGCCACCATGAGATCAGCACCAGCAGTAAAGTTACCTTTGAGGAATGTGAATCGTAACTGTTAACCGTGAAGGGAGGAGAGCTTTAAGAGACACCTCGTGCATGACGTTTAGTCAGTATAACATGACGTTACCTAATTGTAGTCCCAAGATGATTTGAATAACTTTCGCGCTGAGATTTTGCTCGCTCTTCTGACGAGACGAAGTGAAATTGATTTCTTAATTACCTCACTTTGATATTTGAGAAATCAAGGATTCATATTTTTCCGGGAAAAACCAAAATTTCAATTTAGAGACAATTTCACACTCCATTTCCTCATTGTGTAGTTCTCAAAATTGGGAAAGAACACATCCCGGAAAATGTAAAGAAGGCTGTAACTATCTACAGTAGACACGGGGCTTTCTGAGAGTGAGTTTGCACTTTTGCTGATTCCTTGGCTATGTGAGCTTTTCGCTTAGATTTCACTTTGAAAGGCCATGTTGTTAATTATTGTTGGCAACTTTTCAATTTTCTGAGTCCAGGAGCCACTGAGCCGAGTAAGCCGCGGCAATGCGTTGACTTGTAGTGAATTATTATATCCCTTAGGTACTAAGTGAGCCGTGATTGGCTGGTTTAGCGGTCCGTATTCTAAAGTATAGACCGCTTGACTCCGTGACGTGCTTTTTAGTTCGATTCACTTTCCAAGCGATGTAATGCCGGAACATCTTATTAACCTCGTTTTCTCCGTCCGTTCTGTAAGTTACGGCACCTTGATTTTCTAACTCCAATTTATGGCCCAAGAGCGACGTTTAGCCAGTGTAACGTGAAGACAAATGTCATGTTGAAAAGTGCCCAAGGGAACTGGCGTTGTAGAAACATACGTTGCGGCACGTCACTTCAATTTAGCTCAAGACGTTACCAGATTGTGGTTCAAAGAATGACTTGAATAACTTTGACCCAGAGGGAGACTTGTCTTTGATTGCTCTTTTGAAGAGAGGAAATGAAATTGATTTCTTAATTACCACTGGAAAAATATTAATTATATGCTAATAACAGATCGTAGCAAACCCTAGTTCATGCATTATTGATCTACCAACAGTTTCCTGATTGCTATATTAAATACACGAGGAATTTCGATTCGAGGACCGTGACGTTGAGGTAATTTAAGCAGCTAGCAAAGAAATTTACCTTGGAGCCACCGATCTCAAGATGTTTTATTTTTAAGTTCTCTCTTTGTTGTACCAGTTGTTCTTCAAAACAATCTTTCCAAAAAGAAACCATCCTACCGGAAAAGATTGTCTGGGCCGGGACTAACACAGCAATCAAGTTCAGTTGCGGCAAGGTTCATTGATTGAAAGCAAGCTACAAGCCATGAGCACTCCGGTAAGGTTTAACATTTACTATCAGCTCCATTACTGAAGCTTCTTTCACGAAAGCAATCAATCTCGGAAACGTAAACGCTCCAATGTCGTCCATCAATTAGTCCCGAATCGAAATTTCCTTCTAGAGACTACTTCATATTCCATTCCCTCATTACGTAGTTCTCAAAGTTGGGAAAGAACACATCACGAAAATGTATAGAAGGCTGTAACGATCTGCTGTAAACACGAGGCTTTCAGGAAGTGAATTTGCACTTTTGCTAATTCCTTGTCTATGTGAGGTTTTCGCGTTGATTTCACTTTGAATGGCTATGTTGTTAATTATTGTTGAATTGGCAACCTTTCAATTTTCTGAGCCCAGGAGCCACTGAGCCGAGTAACTACACCTTTTGCTGTTCATATACCCACAGTATACATTCATTTACGTCAGCAGTTGAAACTATACGGAAAATATACGTTCAGTAGCGCTTCCATGAACTTTATTAACGCGAACAAACTTTTAGTTCACGTTAATG
>BLAZ01001388.1:2415707-2418207 GCA_014633955.1 Acropora tenuis
ATTCAGTCATCATTGTCACCTGTATCATTATTGTTGTGAAGAGGAATAGCTAACAGTCCAGGTGGCTAATCTAAGGAAAGCAATTTTATAATTTAACAATATTTGGTTCATGGTTAGCATGCATCCACCAAGTTATGGATGCCTGCTGGAGTTGCTAAGCACGAGAGAAGTTAAAGAATCGCTTGGTTAGAAACTTCCCAAGTTCATCCATAACTAAATGGATAGACGTGTAGCATATGAACCCATAAATTATTATTATTGTTTTATAACATCGGCCTTATTTTATCAGACTTTAGTGTCTCCAAATCTATTGAAAGCTTTGAGAGAGGCATTTCTATGGCTTCATTGCATCATCAGCGTTCGTCCATAAGATTATGCTGATGACATAAGAAAATAGCTTGGCTGAATTGCATAACTTTGCTGGTTTTGTGACAATTAGTTTTATTTCATGGTGTTTTAGTGAAGCACAGAAGTTTGATTGTCTGTATGTTAAGATCAGTTCTTACACTGGGAAATATTTTCATCAATGCTCTGATAAGGAGCTGTTGCTGTAAGTTTTACCTTCCACATCTCCCTTTGTTTCCACTTACATAATGGTGTGCCTTTTTGTTTCTTATGCAGAAAATGGTTGCAAGAGCATTTCATATCACTTCAGAATTCCTTATAAAGATCTGTCAGAGTGCAAGGTATTTGAATTTGTTAATGTTAAGGTCCTTAAAGGAATGATGTGGCTACCTGGCTTTTCTTGATCTTATGGTTAATTCAGGAAGCCTGTACTATGTATTGTTATTATTTTAATATAATATATTATTTTTCCTTTTCCTCCTTGTAATGTTTCTTTCTTAGCAGCATACATTGTTGGTGTTGTTGTTGTTGGTGATGGTGAGAAAGACTATAAATAATACATAGATAAGTTGAATGTGCCTTTCTGGAATGGGAAGCTGAAATAATGTTTTTTGTGTGTTTTGTTTTGTTTCACTTTCTATGCTTAAGGTGAATTTTGATGGCCCTCCTTTTGCCCTTCTTCTTAAACCTACTGCTGCTGGCTTGAGCTCCATTTTAGGGAAATGTAAAGAAAAGGGGAAATTTCTGGACCCAGAGAGTCAAGGTAACCATTTATAAATTAAATTATTGCATTCTTTGCGTCCACCTCTCAGTCGGCAATGAGCCGGTCGATTTCCTTTAAGCACAGCAGAAAAAGCCTGGTTAACTTGCGGTGGAAAAGGTAAAAAAAGAAGCCCTCTCATCTCCTGTGCACCTTCTGCTTTGCTACAAGGAACTGGAGAAAATTCCTGTGATGTAGGCCAATGACAACCTGTTGTTCAAAGCAGGGTAATAGCATTTAATTCCTCAAGTTGTGAACCAGCTAGGTACGCCCAGAATGAAGCCTTCTTCAAAAGAGAATAGATCTATTTTCATTTTCAACTTCATTGATCCTCGCGGTTATCAGCTCTACTTAAGCAGTAACGAGAGAAAGGCTTGAAAAATTCAGGCCTGAACAGGACTTGAACCCTGACCTCTGCGATGCCGGTGCAGTGCTCCATCAGTTGAGCTGACGGGCCAACTAGTAGATTATGGGGTTTAGTGTTGGAGTGCTGTTCGGGCCTGAAGTTCTAAGGCCTTAGGGCAGATAACTGCCAAAATCATTTGCACTGGAATTGTTTTTATCCGCAGTTTCATGTATTAATTACGTCATTTTCATTTTCGAAGCTAAATCTGGTTCGAGATGCCGGGCTTAACTTGCTTATCTGTGTAGCATTGGGTTTAAATGCCATAAAGCCAATCACTAACCGGGAGGGGAGAGTAAGTGTACTGTCCGCTTTCTGGAGCTCGGAGATGCATTGGTATGTTCAAACAAGACCAACACAGTAATTCGAAGTGAATGGTTGTCCTTTTATTTTTAGATGCAAAAAGGAGGTACATTGTCCTAGATATGAATTACAAAGTGATGCCAGGAGACGTGAAAGCTGGCTTAACGGAATTGGTCTGTACAATTCTAGAAACTTAACTTTGTCCGTTTTTTGTTGCTCAGCTCGGGGTCAAACATTTCTCTGAAATTTCCTTCAACGTGTGGGATCTTGTTCCAGGGGTGAGGTCCCACCGTGCACCAGTGGCTCAGGTGGTTTAGCAACGGGGTGTCATGCGGGAGGTCGTGAGTTCGACTCCGGCCGGACCATCACTCAGGGTCTTAAATAACTGAAGAGAAAATGTTGCCTTTGCAATTACATCCGCATATGGTTAGGCTTTTAAGTCTTCTCGGATAAGAACTAGAAACCGTAAGCACGGTATCACAATACCTTCCATGTTTAACAATGTGCAATTTGGGACGTTAAAGATCCCACACACTATTGGAAAAAAGTAGGGCTTCAAGTTCCCGGTGTTATGGCTGTCCTTCGTGCTGTACCTTCTCTCCAGCAAGGTGACCGGCTTGAATTAAGGGTGAGTGACAGGCCACCGAAGCAAAAACAGCATTAGTAAAAAGACGGTTGTCGAGTGCTGG
>BLAZ01001388.1:2472269-2477439 GCA_014633955.1 Acropora tenuis
CAAAGGTATGTGTCGTCAAAGTGGTCAAAATGTTGTGGACTCACGAGGTGCAGCCGAAAATCTTTATTTTAAGAGCGTGACCAAGATCGTAACACAGGAAAGAGCAAGCAATGTATAAAACTTTCTCGCAATCTGATTGATTTATTTCCCAAAATGAGTTTTTGTGATTGGCTATTACAGCAAGACACAGCTACTGAATCGAGCGAAGCGACCGCAAAGTTGAACGTTTGTTCACGAAAATACAACGTCAACTGTTCAGTTACTGCAAATACTCAAGGAGAATTATAATCGTTTTGCGGCAAAACATATGCATTGGCATTTGCAATAGTGCAGCCATGGAAGAAGCCAATCTGGAGAGGCCAAAGCACTGGAGTTTGAAACAAAACAAGCATTGCGTGACACATTGACGCGAGCAGCGTGGTGTGGTCTTTTATATACAGCGTTAAACTAGCCAATCAGATTGCCAGATTAGTAGCAATTGTGGTAAAAAATCGTAAAAATAATTTTACAGTTCAAATTACTTCCATTTGATCTGTTCATCAGACAAAATCGGGTCTCAACGCCTGTCATGCATCATTAGCCGGGCTGAAAGCGTCTTTGCTTTCAGGAGGAAATTTGATTGCTTTTCCTTTGACAATTGGTGGAAAAGTAGCAGGGACTTCAAGCTACCCAACGGATCATGCTGATCAACTTTGATTCTGTCTAGGGCGTAAGTTTCTTTGGTAGTAGTTTCTCTTCCGCTTTTAGTTGAATTCTCTTCTGTTATGCACTACTACCTGTGCCTCGCACCCACAAACTCAGAGATCGAGTTATTTTGGCGTCTACGATGAAACAGAGGAATCATATTTCTGATTTTTATGGAGTAAATGGTCATCATAAAGCACAATAATTTGCATACAGTTGTTTCCAAAACAATTATAATTATTAAGTTAAATACACCGCTGAATACACAAGTACTAATATCTTTGCACAGTCTAACTCCATATATTTACAGAGTGCACTGAGAATCCATTATTTTAATCTGTTTCTCTTTTTCCATGTATAATGTGCAGCACCACCAAAGCAAAACGAAACATTTTATTGGAATTCATCCATTTCAACTAAAATTTTACTTTGGAATGTATGCAGCCAAAGTCATCCATGAGTGACTCCCCCGAGAAATAACACCAAACCTTAATTGCTTGAGGACATGAAACAGTCAGAGCTAAACAAGTTGTCCCATCCCACTGTAATCCTTCTCAACATAACATTCAAAGCACTTCAATTACAATTAAGATAAGTCTCACTGATTCCACACAAAACACAAACACAACTTTACTTAACTAGAAGACTCACTTTCAAGTGTATGGGTCTGCATGTGGCAGTCCCGTGTGGAAAGTATAATTATTTTTGCTAACAATTTTTTAAAGAATTTATTGAATCAAAGTGTAATACGAGATCATCTTGGAAATTGTTTGGTTAATGAGGTGATTGCCTCAGGGGATGTCCTGAAAGCTGAATTATCCAGAGAGGATATTTTGTAATACTAATGGTGCAATCGTCATCTCCTTTCGCATGTGTCATGTGTGGAAATTGGCCTCATTTGTGGAACGGAAATGTTGCGTGAATTATGCTGCCATTTAATTAAATGTAATTCCTCACAATTGCATTGCGCATTGCATTGCATTGCGCATCCTTTCTGCGCATAATTTATAGCGTCATTTTGAACGCGCTCGTGCACGCGCACATTAAAAACATAGTGGATTTGCCTTGATATTGAGCTTTGTCAGTTGAAAAATGGCTATAGCTCACCAACGAGCACGGGCACCCCACCTTTTTTTCCAGTCATTTTTATCAACTTATCGTAAGTTTTGTGTGAGAAAACACTCATCTGATTTCTATTGCTGAAAATTGAATAAATAAGGAAAATAGCATATAAACTGTGTTCTTTCCTATTTGCCGTTTGGTAACCATGTCAGGAAATTTGGTTCAAATTTTAATCAGGGATTCAGCTTTCTGTCTAAATCAAATTTTAAATGTTTATTTGGGTCCGACACAACGTACTGACTGTGGTTTAATGCATGTTCTTTTAGGTCTCAGTCACAAAGATTTACAATTATTACTGGGGATGCGTTCCTCTGATAAGCACTAAATAATACTAAAATAGGGCATTTTCAATGCCTCGGTGCTCGTTAATGAGCATGGGTACCTCCCCCTTTTTTATTTTAAAATTGAAGTTATCATAGGATAAATATTCAGTGGACAAAGTTTGAACGAAAATCTATTGCCACTTTTATTTCAGAGGAATTACCTTATGTGTCAGAGATCTGTAGACCATTTTTTAAAACAACTAAAAATTTTTGGAAGTAAAATCAATTACAGCCAGGCTTTGCAGGTCCATAACTTGGAGAAATATTAGATGCTCCCCTCAAAAAAGTTGTTTGCAGCCAACCAGTGATTTTTTAAGTGAGGTGGGGTCTTCTAATAAAAATCCACCTTTAATCAGAACTCAAAAGGTGTACTTATGGATAGAAGAAAAACAGTATTAGTTTTTAAGAAGTACATGTAACCCCAAGCAGTGTCAAATGATCTTAACATTTAACGAATCACATGGCATTATATTATTTGTCTAACACTCCCACTTAATAAGTATGTGATGTGTATCCTCAGTATGATAAACAGAAAAAAACAGGTAGCAATGACCCTCTAAACAAGACACTGCAGGTAAATCAGCTTTACAACCAAGACCAGCTAGTAGCTTTCGTAGATAGATTGCTTCTTGTGTTGCTTGACTTAAGGCTACGTATTCTACTTCTGTAGTGTATTTGGCAACTGTGGCTTGTTTCTTGCTGCATCAACTGATTGTGAGATTAGCCACTTTGAGAACATATACAGAAGTAGGACGTTGATTATCTGCATTCCCTGACCAGTCGACATGAGAGAAACCTGATACAAATCATCTTGATGACCATTCACTGAAAACGTCAAACCATAAGCCAGTGTTCCTTTATTGTATGCGAGCACTTATTTCACTCCCGTCCAATGGTCTTTGCTTGGATTAGACATGAATTTTTGATAGAGTTCCAATAGCTGCGGTGATGTCAGGTCTCGTAACTGTTGATATATAGGTGAGGCATCCTGAACTGTTGGTAAATGCTTTTGTGACATTGCTCTTTGTCATCTGTCCACTTGTGAAACTTCTTTCCTGGTTATTGTGGAGTTGACATACCACAGGTTTGCACCGTTCCATTCCAAATCGATTGAGCAAACCGTCAAGAATTCGAAATGATTGATCACCAATGGGGCAGTGTTTTGATATTTATAGAGTAGTTATTATGACCAATCACGCGAGAGCATTTCGTGATATATGGGCACGAGTGATCTCAAAATTGCACGAGCTGCAGAGGACTTAAAAAACATCACGAGTGGCCATATATCACGAAATGAACGAGCGATCATACGATTTTTTATTTATAATATTCTCAACAAAATTATAAAAGAATCCATCTTTGGTGCATACTTCAGCGTAAAACATTTGTAACATTTTATCGAGATGAATTTTCTTTCATTTGACCATTTTTCCCAGACATTCAACCATGTTTGTGTTGATTTAGTCGTGTTTTTGTTTTTTTGCATTTAGTTTCAGTTGGTCAACAACTATTTCGTAGGACGAAGCAACCCGGCCAGTTTGCTTTTTGTGCTTAAATTTCGCGCTTCCCCTATAGTTTCCATAGCAACTTTCGCATTGCACTTTATAACTTCCATTTGCCCTCTATAATCTATTTATGCGCTCATTATTGACCAATGAAATACTTTAAATTTTGTTGAGTATATTATATTAAAAGTAATCATGCGACTTCTCTTGTTCCATTTGGAAATAGTTTGCACTCGTCCTCAAATTGCAAATTTTGATACTTTTTGAAAAACCCACTTGTGCAATGTATTTCCAAACTCAACTCGAAGTCGTATGATTACCAATACGAATCACATTTGCAAGATTATTGTTTGTTTAACATCTTCATGGTCTCAGTATCAGTCATACCCAATAGTAATAGCTAATGTGGTTTCAAGTGACAAATTGTGGCAAACATGAACAGTCTCACAAAACGAGAATAGCTATATACAGCAAATGTTTGAATGGGGCTGACAAGGCAAGGCATGGATATGGTACTTGATCTAAGACTTGTGAAATCTGAGATGAACAGTTGGTGAAAATCGACCAGATTATTTACAATTTTACCTCTGTTGCCTCCTTATTCACCCACCCTTCATACTAACACTCATTTTTAGTATCAAAACCATGGGGGCATTCTGATCACCAAACCCACGAAAAAAAATGGAAAGACCTTTAAAATTGTAATAAATTTATGAGGAAATAATTGAAGAACTCAAAAACATTCTAATAAAATGCGTAAAAGAATTTTTTCATACCCAATTATATGCCTCAAAACTGATTCTATGTAGCCAGACAGGTGTACATTTTTTATGCTTTCAATATTTACAATGAACATCTTTGATATTCACTACTGTGAATATTCTTGCAACTTTTGCAGGTCCTTTCCCAAAAAACTTAAAAGCATCTGGTTTGACATTTGAATGATTTTTGTCAGAACTGAAAGAATTTGATCTTTTTTTTTTAATGTAAAATGTAATGTAAACCTGTCACTTATCTGTTGCAGGTTTGTTCTCAATTTGGCATTAAAATCATGTCACAAGGTGAAGTACATGAACAAGCAGATGCAGTGCAGATCTCCCAGAGGCAAACATTAAAGATTACTCTCCTAGCAAGTGAATGGAAGTCATCAGCTGGTGGATTATCAGCGGTAAACAGTGAGCTTGCAATTAATTTGTCACAAATACAAAATGTAAGTGTTTCACTCTTGGTCCCAGAGGGTGCTTGTAATGATGAAGATAAAAGGGAGGCTGGCAGTTTTGGCATCAGTATTATTGAGGCAAGGAAATGTGTAGGTCTTGACCCTCTTGTCTGGTTGAGCCAGCCACCTCAAGATCACGAAATAGATGTTATTGTTGGCCATGGCGTGAAACTTGGTCATCAAGTACAACTTATTAAAGCACATCCACAATTCCAAAATTGCAAGTGGGTACAAGTGGTCCATACTGCTCCAAAAAACCTCAGCAAATGTAAGGGCTATGGTAGTCCAATTTCAAGAGGTGAAAAGAAGCACTTGGA
>BLAZ01001388.1:2567085-2572085 GCA_014633955.1 Acropora tenuis
CCTGTACTCTCTATTGTTATTATTTTTGTGGTTATTTTTCCTTTTCCTCCTTCTAATGTCTCTTTCTTAGCAGCGTGCAATAAAGGTTGTTGTTTTGTCACTTATGTACAATATACACAAACGGATACGATTCGTCAATTCCTATGGTCTATTGGTACCAATGGTACGATTGATAGTAATAGAAAATGATTTCATTCCAGCTGTTCAGTTGGTGCAAGACAAGTGCGCTTTTGGACCAAGTAATAGCGCACTATAATTATTATATATATTCCTCATTCTGTAAGCCAACTACCAATGGAGTCTGTTGGTGACACCGACGGAGTCTATTGGTGAGTATATGAAGGTTTCACAAAGGAATGTACCTTTCTGGAACGGGAAGCTGAATTAATGGTTTTTTTTGTTTTTCTGTTTTGTTTACTTTCCATGCTTAAGGTGAATTTTGACGCCCCTCCTTTTGTCCTTGTTCTTAAACCGACTACTGCTGGCTTGAGCTCCATTTTAGGGAAATGCAAGGAAAAGGGAAAATTTCTGGACCCAGAGAGTCAAGGTAACCATTTATAAACGAAATAACTGCGTTCTTTGCGTCCAGCTCTCAATAATTGGCAGCGAGGCGTTTCGATTTCTTATAAGCACAGCAGAAAAGGCCTCGATAACTTGTGGTGAAAAAAGTTTTTTTAAAAAAAGCCCCCTCATGTCCTCTGCACCTTCTGCTTTGCTAAAAGGAACCGGACAAAATTCCTGGGATGTAGGCTGATGTTCTAACCCCGTTGAAGTCCTGACTTTTTCAGGCTCTCTATACGCAATTGCTTAAATTGCGTTCATAACTGCGAAGATCATAGCTTACTTGATTTCAACTCCGCAGTTCATTATATGAAATATTTCATATATCATTTCACAATGACAACCTGTTGTTCAAAGCAGGGTTAGCACTTCATTATACGTTCTGATTCCACTTAACCTGGGATTAGCACTAACCCTGCTTCAAAAAACGCGACCCTGTAGCCCGTATCTTGAAAGTCCCGAAACTTTTCAATCTATTTCGAGTGCCACAATTTCCGGTATATCTTCGCAACGCCGATGTTCTAAGCTATCAAATTTCGCAATCCACTTGGTTTTTCGTGCATTAAAAGCATTGAAAAGATCAGATTTTCAAAACAAGTGGATTTCAGTTTGACAGTTGGCTTTTCGGGCCCGAAAAGCTCTCGGGACTTTAGAGAAACAGGCCCCTAAAGGTTTCACAACGCCTAACGTTTGGAAGCTTGGCACGCTCCTTTGGAAATGTGATGATGGCGGCATTTTACCTGACACCTACCTGTACCTCATAATAACAGTTGGTTACACTGGTTAGTGAGTGTATAAGAGGAGTCATGTAACAGTGTCCGGTCACAGTTGTGAGCGCTACTTGAGCAGTAACGAGAGAAAGGCCTCAACGGGGCTCAAATCTTGACCTCTGTGATGTGGGGTACAATGCTTCACAAGTTGGACTATCGGGCCAATTGGAAGCTAGCCGTTATGGGGTTCAGTGTTGGAGTGCATTTCGGGCTTGAAGTTCTAAGGCCTTTCTCTCGTTACTGTTTAAGTACGGCGCGTAACTGCGAAAATCATTTGCACTGGAATTGTTCTAATCCGCAGTTCAAGGGCATGAATTTCATGTATTAATTACATCATTTTCATTTCCGAAGCTAAATCTGGTTCGAGATGCCAGGCTTGACTCGCTTGTCTGTGTAGCAGTGGGTTTAAATGCCATAAAGCCAATCACTAACAGGGAAGAGAGAGTGAGTGTATACTATCAGCTCAGAAGGGGAGCAGGGATAGGCAAAGCGAATCATGGATAGGGAGGGGAGGGTGTGTGCACTGTCCGCATTCTGGAGCACGGAGATGCGTGGGTATGTTCATTTCAACAATACCAATACAGTAATCCGCAGTGGATGGTTGTGCTTTTATTTTTAGATGCAAACAAGAAATACATTGTCCTAATTCTGGATTACAAAGTGATGCGAAGAGTTGTGAAAGCTGACTTAACTGAACTGGTCTGTACAATTCTAGAGAACTTAGCTAGTTCGTCCGGTGGCTCAGTTTGTTGAGCATCTGGCTGTCGTGAGTTCGACTCCGGCCGGACCATCACTTAGTGTTTTAAAACAACTGAAGAGAAAATGCTGCCTTTGCAATTACATCCGAATATGGTTAGACTTTCAAGTCTTCTCGGATAAGGACTATAAACCATAGGCTCCGTCTTACAATCCCTTCCACGTTTAAAAATGTCCTATGTGGGACGTTTAAGAACCCACACACTATTCGAAAAGAGTAGGGCTTGAAGTTCCCGTTGTTGTGGCTGTCCTTCGTGCCGTATCTTCTCTCCAGCAAAGTGGCCGCCTTGATTTATATCTCTACAAGGCTAAGGGTGAATGACAGGCCACCGAAGCAAAAACAGCCTTAGTTTGTCGCGTACTGGAAACACTGAAGACGTCCCTTGAGTTGCGTGTGGTTGCCCTAGCATCAAATGCCTCTCGGGCCATGCATTACGGAGCATAAGTAATGCCGACGGCAACGAGGACGTCAGAATCTATTTTTATTTTTGAGTGAAAACAATGACTTCTGCACGCTCAGCAGGCCCCGTGCGTGGGTTTTCTGTTTTGTTATATCTCTTTGCCGTACTTTCCCGTCCCGAATTCGAGGTCTAATAGTCTTCATGTTGCCTCTCTGTGGTTAATTTTTACGCTTACCCTTCAATATGACATTTCCTTCAGAGTCGCTGTTGTAAATCCCGCTTTTTAGAGTGTGAACCTGATAAGTTAAACTTGTTTTTATTTCATTGTTTTTCATTATCGTTTTCTAGTTTCAAAGCCATTTAGCTGGACCTTTGAAGTGGATCGAGCTGAGGTATATTTTTCTTATTTGCGTTTGAATACTCTGTCTAAAGACATCACTTGCATTGGAAAAATTTGGGGTTTTAAAGCAGGCGTTAGGAGTTTGGTTAGTCGCCCAAATTATAACCCTTTGCAGTAACTAGTCATTTCACCAGCGAGCTGTTCGCTAACACCCGTAGACGTTGCGACAACGTACTCGGTCAGTTTGCCTCTGTCTAAAAGTCGTTTCGCCTGATATAATTGGTCAGAGTTCTTGTTAAAAAGGCAACTTTATGTGGTAGAACAGTATTCAGGCATATCTGGCGAAGAACGAAGAACCATTGTTGCGGGCTCTAAGGAATTGAGCGCAAAGACTGAACAGAAACGTCGTTAGCCAAACGAATATTAGAGAAATCACCCCAGACATTCGCGAAACGACTTGTTATCATTACAACTTACAATAAGTCACCTTCGCCACGGTAGCATCAACTGTCTACAGTTGTCATACGCAATAGGGAGCGGTAAGTTACTGGTAGCGAATTGGCTTTTCAGTAGAAAGACATGACCATCGCAAAATTACCTTTAATCTTGGAAGCAGACTCTCGTTCAAATCTTGTCGCTTACAATCACCCCTTCCGGGTTCAAAAGGTTTTTGTTTTCAATGGAGTGCGGCTAGAAGTAACAATGATGTTCTTCTTCTTGATATATTTTCGAGTTCAAAACAGGCCCAGGAATGTCTGGACATGAACGAAGAGACAAGGATTGCCGAAGAAGAACCAAGTACACAATCACCAAAACCTCCAAGCCTGGCGAACAAGGATCAACGTAAAATATTAACACCTATAAAAGGTTACTGAACTGTTTTGGATATTAATCTTTATAGTTTGTTTTGGAACGGCTTTGGCGCAGTGATGAGCTTACTTGCCTTTCACCAACGTGGCCCTCGGGTTTGAATTCTCTCTGGGTTGAGTTTCTGGATTAGGAGGGATTTACATTTTTTTTAGTTGTATGAGTTTGACCTCAATAAGCGTAATAAGGTGTCCCCTCGTCCTTCTCGTCAACCATACCATTGCTTTTTTTGCGGACAGTAAAGGCCCTAAAGTGTTGTCCTAATAGTGCTCCTCAGAGAGGCAAGAAACAGCGACCCTCTACCCAGCTTTAAAAAGAA
Organism: Acropora tenuis; assembly: GCA_014633955.1. NCBI lineage: Eukaryota > Metazoa > Cnidaria > Anthozoa > Scleractinia > Acroporidae > Acropora > Acropora tenuis. Next base: position 2,571,100 of record BLAZ01001388.1, read on the forward strand.
ACCAGCACAAAGCAGAGCACTTGACAAGGCTGAGTTTTGCTCAGTATCGCCCGCTAAGTTTGAGAGTTTGTGTTAGTTGTTTCACAGCAAGCTTTTGGGATAATAAGAATTAAGTTTTTGCTACCCTTCGTTTTCTTTCATACTGTAAGCTAGGGAAGGTATTTACACCACGTAAAGAAATTGACGCAGCAAGAAATTTGGCATCAAACAAGTTGATGAGAGTCAAATTTCCACCGTGAGGTGATAACGAAGCTGAAGCTTCGAGGCGTTAGCCCTGCCTTCTGACTGAGGGCTAACGCTCGCCTTGTTATCTCTTCACGCAGGGAATTTGACTCTTATCAACTGAAAGTTTAGTGTTGCAGTCCCCCACTAATGCGGCAGCACCTGCGGTTTCGTTAGATATTAAACTTTAATTCTTTTGACGTAACATACGGCTACTGTACTTTGTTCCAACAGGGAGAAACTTGAATACAGGAAAAAAACTCTTCGTAGAAGAAAATAAGTCTTCTCCGGTAAGTAAATTAATACCTTCTAGTAAATTGTTGATACTGAAATTGTTACTGTTTGTTCCTATTTTCGTGCGCTGGGTTTCCGTACAGTCAAAACAACTCGCTACAAAGTATCTAGGGTTTCCTTTGGTTACCGTAAACTAAATTCCACTAAAAACAGGCATAGCTCCATTGGAAAGTTCAAGGCCCTCGGAGCTTGATGTTCCTTGGTGAATTTAGAGCCGGTCTACTTTAATTTACTCCTTTCCATTTAGCCGTTGAACCTGCAAAACGAAATACTAATTACAGTGCGAGAGAGGTCAGTGTCTCGGATTGCACTCAGTAGCTGTTAGTGCAGTTGAGCCTGCAGACAAGGCTTCTTCTTTTTTTACAGCTGCGTGCAGACGAGGCTAATGGATCAACACAATGGAAAATCACCCACTTGCCGTTCGCTCATGTGTCAAAACCGCTTATAATTGTAACAACAGCTTCTAGATT
>BLAZ01001388.1:2597085-2599585 GCA_014633955.1 Acropora tenuis
AGGGTTAGCGTTATGCAACCTTTTGACCTTTGATACCAGTATTCCTCGCCCAAGTCCATCGGATAGTGAAGTCTTAACGAGAAGGATGAGGGGATATTTCGTGACGCTTATTTGAGTCAGCAGAATGCACCTAAAATGTTCATCGCTCGAAATCCATCGTGACAAACTTGACGCTTATTGAAGTCGCATGCACCCAATTGCACGCATTTCTGGAAATATCCAAAGAAAGAAACACGAAAATAAACCTACCTGTAGCGTTTCAAATATCTTCTTCTTTGGATTCAGTTGCTCCTCTGGAGCTGAATGACAAAAAAACGACCCGCTGCATCAGCAAACTTATGTCATAATGTCACTTAAACCCAAACCCTAACCCTAATTACTTGAGTTGTTTTTTTTTCTTTCTTTCCACTGAGAATGCAGTGGAACGAAACTGAAACCAAACTGTTCCAGGTCAATAAAAGAACAACTGAGCAGACAGTCATACGAGCCAGAACTTAAAGCAAATATTGGAAGTGCACCCTACCCGGCCTACGCGAAAGATGCTTGGAGAAGTTGCAAAGTGTTTTTTCATCAAAGTGCCAAAGGAAATGTTGAAATGGGCTTGGTCAAGGACCTGAACACTTGCTTATTGGCTTAGAAAGTATCGCACCACATTCTCAGCCAATCAAAGGTAAAAGCAGGACAAACTGACTCGCGCTCACGGTTTTTCCCGCGCTTTGCATCGGCTTCTCGAGTGTTGCGATTGGCTCATTTCGTGGTCTGAGTACGTAATTGTCATCGGTCAAATTTCATACCTCCCGCTATTTCATGTTCATAGCCTTTTATGACAACTCGATCACCAGGTTTGCAATCAGCTGGGGGGCACAAAGGGGTGACTTGACGTTTTCCTTCAGAACTAGAAGTGAAAAAGAGAAAGCCTAGTAAGAGAAACTGCTCATCGTTTTTTTTACCACGGTTATCAGTTGCTAGCAATTTTTAAGGTGCAGAACGTCGCTTCAACAAATCGCACTATACACCTCTTGAACAACCCTGGCGAAAGAGAAATAAAACTATTAATACTGGCAAAAAAAGCAAGGTTTTTCGTAGGAAGGAAATATTACCATAGTTAGTTTTAAACTTGCGTTCGTTGGAAAACTTGGAACTAAACAAAATCTTAAACATGAAAAGCTCGATCTCAGCAAAACACGACCTAAGATGTCCATTTTGCATTTCAAGTTTCGATGCAAAAGCACGCATGCAAACAAGTTCTTTCTTAATGGCCCACAAGTCACACTTCAGCAGACAAAACCCAAATTCCATCGGACATTTATTAAACAACGGAGCTGTATCCTCAGAGAAAATAGGCATTAGAATAGAAAAGGCTTCTTTCCTTACCTAGTTATTGAGGCTGCCAAGAGCATTGCTTCTGATAAGATGCCTAAAGAGACAAGAGCATATTTGAATCCATTACCCACGAACACCACAACCGTTTAACATACAACGTTAAGTTTATTTCGGTTGAATTAGCGAGTCTTGTCAGACCGGTCTTTGAACGACTGTCGTAAATCCAATACTAAAGTAATTACTACAACCATTCACAACAGGAGCAAACAGCGCAATGAACCAATCAGAATTCGTAATCAATTACCGGTAATTTGCTCAAAGCGCAGGAAAATTGCCCACACAAGGAGCGATTGGTTTTGCTTCTCATTGAATGAAAAACCTGGCGCGAGGTTTTTAAGGTCATCATAAGCCTAGCAATCGCAATTGCGTTATTACTTTCGACAGTCACTCGAAAACTACTCTCTGCAAGGTACATCGTCCTAGAAGCCTGAGAAAGCAGCCGCCTCTTATCGCTCCAGCCGCTTGCCGCGTTCGGGTGAGAGCCGCCCGGAGGAGTCGAAACTACCTAAGTTTTCAATGCTCCTGGTCATCCCATAATCCAACACCAGCCTCATACCGGTGACGTCTGAGAATTCAATTTCTCAGAATGAAGTCCGCGTGGAGCTAAGACTCACCTCTCATTTTAATAGGTTTCAGGTTGCACATCACTACCACCAGTCGTCCTTCAAGCTCCTCCAAAGGCACATAGTCTGCCAAACCGCTTACTACTGTCCTAGGTTCTGAAAATGTGTACATTCATCGCAGTAAATCAATGGGAAAGGGAACTAAGGCAGTGAAGTCTGCGCGCTGGAGGAATTTGCCTTGCCATATCGCTAAGTATCACTATGTGGCAACATGGGTTTACCTGAGTGAAACAACCCGTATTTTTTGTTTGTTTGTTTGTCTGTTTTTTCGTTGTTGTTGTTTCGTTAGCTCTTGCAGAGGTTAGTGTTTAAAGGTCTGTTGGCTCTTGCTTTCTTCGTTTTACATCATACGTGAGTTTTATATGTTCATACCCTGCGCATGAGCTGATGGTTAATGATAGCTGCAGTAAACAATAATAATAACAATAAAAACAGCACTAACAAAAACTTTATTTACATCTTAACACTTTTGCAAGAGGATTGAGTTATCTTTT
>BLAZ01001388.1:2623942-2626442 GCA_014633955.1 Acropora tenuis
ACATACTTGCCAAGGTGATGACTACTGTTAGAAGTGCTTTTGTTTTTCTTTAGCCTCTAAGTTGGTGTGTATGAAAAGCACTATTCCAATTGCATAGAACATCCTAATAACGATGATAATAATAATAATAATTTGAATAATTTTATTATTGTCATTCCTTTTATAGTGTAAGTAGATTTATTTTACTATTTTCATCATTCGAGTTGATGGTACCAGGGTGCTGTTTGTAGGTTTTGTAAATCAGAGAGTTTTCATACATTGTTCATGAGATGTAACTCTTGTTGCACACCATTAATGCGGATGTGTGTGCATAGCATGTAGATTTTGGCTGAAGAAACAGTATCAAATGTCTAGGCCTAGAATTGTGTGCTAGACTTGATGGAAGATGAGCAAATTAATATGGGAGAGGAAATGTTATAGTTATCTGCTTCTTCAATGGACTCTTTGACTTTAACACATACCTATCATTTATCAAAAGATTTTACCAGTCCAAGGAGATCTTGAAAAAGAGGAAGATGTAAAAGCACTTCTTGATGCAGCGATAAAACACTTTGGGAAGCTTGATATTTTGGTAAGCAATTCTTTTCAAATAATGAATCCCCAAAGCTTAGCAGTATGTGGTGATAAAGTTAAGGCACTCCTTGGGTATGTCCTGTGTGTTGGACAGGGCATGAGAGGACTCCTTCAGATTACACTTTTCACTTTGCCTTTTCACATAGGATCTGTGTTGGTTGTTGACACCTGACACTAACCTCATTTGTTTGTCAATAAATTACAGGTAAACAATGCTGGCATTGTTGGTAAAGGGACCATTGAAAACACATCCCTTGAAGATTTTGACAAAGTTATGAACATCAACATGCGGTCAGTAGTGTTTCCCTTTACTTGCCAAGTATCAAAATTATGTATTGCATCATGTGGAATGGTCCGAAAGTTCATTGCATTATTTTTCTGCAATCTTTTATTACAATGATGATGGTTCATTTGGTATTTCAGAGCTGTATTTTACCTAACATCATTGGCTGTGCCACACCTGACAGAAACAAAAGGTGAGATCAGTGTTGCATTACTATAATCAGATAAAATATTTGTGAAACTCTATAGAAGAACTTTCCTCAGAGACAAGTAATCTTAGAAATGTCTGATTGACAACAAACTTTCTTATCAGTTTTGGTGAACTGTTCTCATTCTTACAGTGTTACTGTAAAATAAGGTCGAGATTAAGTCTGGTTTTATTCTTTACACTTCCTTTGTCTCCTGGTCCGAGGGCATCATCATTAAGTTTAAGTAACTGAATCCCTCAAAATTAATGTTGTAGAAAGCTCTTCATTTTAATTACATGTTGAGCATCAAAGATCTTCAACTGCTCTTTCAAGATTTCTGGACAAAAAGCCTACATATGTTTTAAGTATGACCAGCTGTCAAGGAATTCCTTGTTCTGAACAGACCATGAGCTCTAAAAGGATACTTGGTATGAGAAGAAGTAGACTGGTTAACTAAAATGTCTTTGTGTTATCTCTAGGGTGTGTTGTAAATGTTTCTAGTGTTACTGGCTTGAGATCGGTGAGTTGGTTTTCTGTCAATGATGGAATTTTTCTATGAATTTGCAATGCTTTTGTTGGATCCTGGCTTAGTCTGAAAATAATTTGAGTGTTTCCATCATTAATAGACAGAATCCCTCAAAAGCATGAAAGCATGTTACCACCCTTGCACAATATGCGATTAGTGTTATGGGCTCTAAGAATTGCATAGCTTCCCACACAAGCTTTTGACCATTAGCCTATTGTCACAGCAAATGGTGAAAGGCTAACGCTAATCTTGAAACTTCAACTTGGTAATCTTTTTGCAATGGGAATTTTACCCTAATCAGCTTGTTTGAAACCACATTTTCATATTTCATTTAATTATTGACATGGCACCATAATTCTTTAGAGAATAAATGCTTCAGTCGTTTCTTGACCCTTTCACTCCTAAAGGGTTCGCCATGGATGAGTAAAATTGTCTGGCCTTAGACAGAGTAAAATCCAAAAGTGCCATTTGGAACTTACAGGGGGGAAAAGGGTCAATAATCAACTGGTTACCAACTGTGGGTTAGATTTCTTCACCAAGATTCTTTACATTGAAGTGTTTCATTCACCATCTTTGCTGTTACAAGCACATTTAAACATACTTAATTAAGAAGGAAAGTGCATTGTAGACATGAAAATAGAACTTTGTTATGATCACTTACCAAATGCACATTTCAGTTTCCTGGAGTACTGGCTTACTGCATGTCCAAAGCTGCTGTGGATCAGCTAACAAGATGTGCTGCACTTGGTGAGTTTTGGTTCAGTTACCTGGAGAGCTCTTCTTTGGTTTTGCAATGTCCTTATTAGTAGAATTGCGGATGTGAGTTTTGGGGCGGTGCTCAGAGCTTCTTCCGGAATTGATCAAAGTAGGACTTTTTCTAATAATTATTTACTTCAGCCTCTATTTTAAAGTGAGTCTGAGTTTGAAGTCT
>BLAZ01001388.1:2646442-2648942 GCA_014633955.1 Acropora tenuis
TGTTGCAGTCTAAGGGTTTCAAAAGATTTTACTGCATTAGTGGAATTGTGGGCGTTCGGATAACCGTTGATATATTTTTGATCAGCAGAAGTCGAGCGAGAGGTTGGATTTCAATGTCAGTCCAACTCGTTCGTGTAATAGGAAGAGGGGTGCCTGGGAAAGAGGTGGTAATATGGTCTGTACCAGGTACGTGTAACAGATCGTTCCCTCAATTTTCACTTTTTATGCCTCCCAAACACAACACGTGATCACAGATGATTCAACCCAGAGGCCTTATCGGCCCTTTGAAATTGTTCCAAATAGTATTTCCAAGCAAGAAAACGTGGACATTTCTAGTTCTGGTTCGATGCTAACTCCAGTCGCAGTGTTATTAGATCACTGCGAAAACAGTAATTGTAATGCAGATCAGTTTGTCAATATAAAGAAACCAGGATTTTTGCACTTAAGAGGCTCTCTGCCAGCACCTTTTCCGCCACTTCCAGGCAAAGTTGAAAGGGCACTCAAACTATCGAATTAAGAATCCACATCATATCCCTTAACAGAAAAGAACTTCTGAAAAGATGTAACCTCTGCTGTAAAGGTCATGGAGCAGAATCATTCAGCTTATTTGAGCTGTATTGCATCGATATTGGAATTTGGTATATAGATCAACTGAATATCTTTTTATCGAATGACAACCACGTTCAAAGTATCGAAGGACGCAGACAAAATGGACTACATGACGCCTTAACCGGATCTAACTTCAATATAGGTAATGTTTCGTGATTCGTCCGCAATTTCCCAGGCAACGAACGAGGACATTTGCGAGAAAGTTCGGAATTACTAATATTCTAAGGGTTCCAAACATGTTTGTTCCAAAAGTATTTCTACATAGACGGTTACGTATCCATCATTTTCTGGATGTTACGACTCAGTGAATTTAAAAAAAAGGAAATAATGAATAAGAAATAAACAGACATTTCATTAATTTGATCACAACAAGTATAATATTTTAAATGATGTAGTTATCTCTCTCTCAACTGCGTCTGAATGACCAATATTGCGACCCGAAATGTACTCTATTTTAAGTCCACTTTTAAACGTGATGAAAGGAAAAATCGAGGGAAATTATCTTGAAGGCCCTAAAATTGGTAAAACTCTTTTCCTTTATTTTTTGTTGCGTCGCATTCATGTCATGGACACAAAAAATGCGCGTGAAAAAACGCAACCTAAAACACCTTAAACACGCGTGAGAATGCGTTGATTGTTCTAAACTGATAAATTCCGCGGTAAAGAAACGATGGTTTTGCACGCGCAAGCACGTGCGTTATTTTGGTACATTTCGTTGTCATCTCGTCCTGAGAATGACAACAAGAATGTCATTCTCGTCCTGAAAAAATATTGAGGATATTTATGGAGCGAGAGCACAGTGACTCAACTTTACAATTTTTTAACAAAATGACCACATCTTTCACGCCAAGTTTCATTCCCTGAGAATTGTGTTAACGCTTTCCGTGGCGAACGACTTATAATGTATCGCGAAATGAGTGGAAAACTCCTCTGTTAATTTTTGAATGACGTTTTTGTGCATAGCCGTTTTAAATGTCATCTTTGCAAAGCATCCTTTTCACGGGAAAGACGCAATTTAAGGTCTGTGTTAGTGTTGTTGTAAATTTTATGGCTCTCTGGTTTTCATCCTTGTTATTTCTGTCGCTGATTTTCAACCCGAGCTCAAATGAAAGAACTTAGCCATTTTGACATTCAATCAGCTTTCGTACGCGGCGTAAAAATATAAAATCTGAAAATCATGCCCATATTGCGTGTATTGTTCGTTGTACAAATTCAACGAGCATGCGATCTTTTTTAAGCTTGAGGACTTAGTTTTGGATGTTGTCAATTGTTTCAGTCTGTTTGTTGTGACACCGGAATCGATAAGAAGTTTGTTGTAACAAGGCGTCTAGCTGAAAATTGTGCTCTTGAGTCTCGAAGACCATTTGTGTTAAAAAGGCTATCCCGTTATCAGTTTTTGTACAGCTGACTCAACTGCAATGATAAGTTAACGTTGCCGACAAACACTAACAAGTTGTCTTACAGTTACCGCTCACTTTATATTGAAATTTTTCATTTTACTTCGGTTGTTATATCGCGACAGGAAAACGGCTCAACAAAGTCGCTCTGAGATTAACAAAACATTATACATTGCTGCCATTAGAGAAAATTCAGGGCCGCGTAATATGGTAATATTTTACAACTTTCATCAGTGTCGCGAAGGTTTTTTAGCTGATTGGCTAATTTTGCTGAGTCTTGGGGTGTATAGTTATAGTCTGTGAGAAAATTATTTGAACTAGAGTACGAATACTGTAAACTGTACTTCAGCCCTTCCCGATCCAATGTTGTCTGCACGCAATTCTTTTAACCCTTGCGAAACAACCGAAGTGAATCAGCATTCCTTTTCTTGTTCGAAACCGTAACTCACCACAAGATAGCAATGTATGTTAAACAAAAGTGGTGACCTTCTGCT
>BLAZ01001388.1:2681442-2683942 GCA_014633955.1 Acropora tenuis
GATCAACTCTTTACCTTGAATGTGGCATTTTCACACATATGCCGTGAAAGAGAAATACGTCTGCCTTTAAAACAGGCTGTTTTAATGTGGCTGATCTTGATCTGTGTCCTATTTTGAGCGGTTTTAAAATTTTTAAGCTTTCTTAGATGCGAGTGGGTCGCCAAAAAAGGAAGCACATTAGAAGTTGATGAAAAGTCACTGCCTCTTGTGTACCCAAAGGTGAGTCAATTTGTCAGTTGCTGTTGTTGTTGTTCTTGTTTTTTTCTTGCAAAGTGTAGGTTTTACGGTTAGTTGCTAAGTTCACTTGTTTGACTTCACACTTATTGGTCGAATCGTAATTGTTTCATTTCAATGGCAGAAAGTTACTTTGTACCAAAAAGCAACAATGCCTTGAGATGTGGCTCGACAATTAATAGTGATCCAACGTTTTCATGACTGAGAAATGACGATATCGAGTATCATATTTCAGGTTCCCCAACAAGATAATGGTTATGACTGCGGTGTATATGTTCTCCTCTTCCTCACCGAGTTTTTGCAACGAAAGGTAGCCGTAGCAAAAATATTCATGGCGTATCCACAGGCTTGTTTATTGTAAGAAATATTGGGATCTGATCAGTCAGTTCAAATATTCTTGCTAGTGAAAACTGAAATTCTAGGGAGTGCATATTGCACCACGTGTTATCATCAAACCATTAAGTCGCACTCTCCGCGACTTTTGCAGCTATCAAATTTTGTCATTGAGGTTTTAGTGATAGTCATTTTTTCTTTCTTCAAAGCACAGCAAGAGAAAGATATCTTAAAGGGGGAGTAAATCTGCTCAAAACCGAACTTAAAGTGAAAATTTATTTTATTGTGATCAATTTGTTTTTTCGCATTGGCTGTCGCAAGTTCTCTGCTCTTATACAGTCTCAGGGCCACAGCTTTTCATTCTGTTTCAACCTCAAAAGATTTCTTTCATGGGCACGATATTGCTGTTTAAGTTAAGGCCAAGGCTTACTTTGATTTTATTATCGTTTCAGCTTCCAGTGACGCAACTCTTATCTGACGAAATACTTCAGTGGTATGACCAATGTTCTTCTGTGCATTTGAGGCGGAAGATTCGCGAGATCTTACTGGACCTAGAGGGAAAGAGACTCGAAGGAAAGCAGTAGTAGCTCTGCTTTCATGTGCTACCGGCTGCTGGGTCAAGTTGTTCGAGGGTGGCTAAGTTCTAATCCTAGTTTAAGTGCCTACCGGAATAAGAAATGTACCTGTCAAGATATTTGACCCGGAGAAGCACTTATTTCGGTGTAATGCACAAGTTGTAAATAGTTCCTTATAGCGCTACGTGCATGTTTTCGACATCAGTGAATAAATGACTGTTCAAGTTTAAGTGGCATTTTAGCCGAATTTAATCCTCATCATTTTCGTTTCGTGTCCTTACCCTAATTGTTAATGATTGTGAATTAAGAATCAATTACGGTAAAGTTATTTTAATCTGAACTACAACCTGAACCTCAACATTGATGAGTTCAATTCGGAGCGAATGAAAACTGATAATTCATTTCTAGGCTAGTTAGCCATCACGCATTTTTTTTTATCGAAAACGTATTTGGAATGCTCGTTTGATAACTTGTGGACACATTGTTACGAGGTAATGTTTGAATTTACTCGGTTATTTCGTTAAAAGCGAAAAAACTAAACATTCTTTACCAGTTGTTCTCGTTATCGCTTTGCCGTTCGGCAAATTTTAAATGCGCGTTATAGTTGTAATGAAAGGGAAGAATTAGAGACCGAATACTCTACTTCAGCCGTTTCGAAATGAATTCACGAATAAAGTATGGGGGTATATATGTAGTGAAATATGCTTAACGTTTGTGCAAGCAAACATAGCCAAAAACATGAAAAAAAAATTGCTTCTGTAACAGGCTCTTTTGACAAATCATGATCCACAAGTGAGAAACGTGTAAGTCGCGCGACACTTCTGATAATGGCCTGGTAAAGAAAGATGATAATTCAACGGCCTCAGCTGAAGTACGGCGGGTCACGATTATAACTTATTTTACAATACCCTATGGAATGTGAGGTTAAATAAGACAAAACAAGCCAAGACTCGTCTTGTTTCTGCTGATGTCTTAATTATAGTATATTACTTTACTTCGAATTAAAGGAAAGTTTCGTTAGATAAACACACATGTTTTACGGTCAAAGTGTTATCATTTTCTCTACATTGAAACTTTTTTAAGGTAAAAGCGAACGGACAGTTTTCCATGACATGAAGTCCGAGAATAAAGGGTCGGCCACCAAACAATCTCCACTTCACGCGTGCAACGCCCCTCCCCGTATCCTATCTCAATAGTAGACTTGCTTGTCGGTCGGCCTGCTTTTTGAACATTTTTCTTCGCCCTTTCTCTAGCCAATGCTAGGGCATCTTCCACATCCAGTTGTGAGATATCGGCTACTTCGCTGTCATTCTGGTATAGTGCCTCAACTTTTGCAGAAATAATGTGCTGTTCTTCTA
>BLAZ01001388.1:2967725-2969382 GCA_014633955.1 Acropora tenuis
TGTATTAACCCTTTACTTCCCAAGGGGTTCCCCACTGACGAGTAAAATCGTCTGGCGTTAGACAGAGTAAAATCTATAAGTGCCAATTGGCACTGATGGGAGGGAAAGGGTTAGACAGGGACATAGTTTTTGATGATGTTGCTGTTAACCCTTTACTTCCCAAGGGGTTCCCCACTGACAAGTAAAATCGTCTGGCGTTAGACAGAGTAAAATCTATAAGTGCCACTTGGCACTGATGGGAGGGAAAGGGTTAAACGGGGACATAGTTTTTGATGATGTTGCTGTTAACCCTTTACTTCCCAAGGGGTTCCCCACTGACGAGTAAAATCGTCTGGCGTTAGACAGAGTAAAATCTATAAGTGCCAAATGGGCACTAATGGGAGGGAAAGGGTTAATCACAGCAGCTCCTCATGAGTAAAACAGAGTAAAACTGTTCACTGTATGCCACCAAAAATTTGCCTTTAATTGGTACAGAATAGCTTATCCAAGACTTTTTTGTTTTTTCTTTTTTTTATATATGCTTAACTTCACACTTATTCAAAAGCTCCAGGGAATGAGGTGTAAGAATCCCTATGTTACTCCCAAGAGCTTTGAAATCATGTTTATTGATCTCGCTTGACTTTTAAATTATTGAGATTGGTCTACTAACTGCTACTCCACTTTGGGCAAATTGAAATCTCAAGACAACATGGTGTAGAAGCTAAATAAAATTCCTCACCCATCTATAATTAATTACAAAAACATTATGGCTCATGGCATACAGTTTTCTCGACTTACAGAAAAGTTATCTTCCTCGTATGACTGTAAGTTTGCATCACCTGAAAAGAGAAATTCTCATTTATCAAATATAGCATGAGTGTTGCCCTGGTGTAAAGTGAGTGTTGCCCTGGTGTAAAGTGAACTTCAGTGCAAACCTTAATCCCCCATCTGCCCGATTATTAAACTCATCAATAATAGATTAGATTTGGAACTGATCATGAACAGTTGAGAAGACCACTGGACACATTGTCTTGCAAATGACTTAGCCTAAATTACTTTCAGTCACATTAAATTTTATACACCACCCTCTCTGACTAAACAGTTGAGTTGAATACACTACATTAACCACAGCACAAATTAAATACAGTGAGTAATTTCATACATACATACATACTACATACATATCCTTTATTTAAACACGATAGGGTTTAAAGCACATGGCTTGTGGGGTCGTGTGAAAATAGTTACAGTATAAAACTATATTAAAATAGGGGTAACATTACTTACAAAACACAACTACCATGGTAAAAACTAAAAAGATTCAATAAGTTTAAAAGAGAATACTAAATGAGTTCACGTAATTACATCCGAATAAATCGACTGCAATAATTAAGGGATAAAATATTTAATAACATTTAAAATCTTGGTAGTGCCTGGGCAGCGACTGGACCGACTGTGCGTTAAAATCGAGTTCCTTAAAATAAAAGTCCTTCTTCACTTTACGATAAAAATCAGTTAACTGGCCCGTGAAATGGGTCGAGACAGCATTCCAGAGGATAGCGCCTCTATAGCTAATTGAGTTTTTAAGAAACTGCGAGTTAAAACGCGGGACGACTATGTTATTACTCCTTCTGAAGTTGTACGCAGTGCAAGGTTTATTTACCAAGTATGAAAGAGC
>BLAZ01001388.1:2969805-2972305 GCA_014633955.1 Acropora tenuis
ATATATATATATATATATATATATATATATATATAGCTTTTTGGGACAGATGATCAAGGACAATTTGTACAATTCCTGCCAGTTATAATATGCACAAAGTCAGTAAAATCTAGTTCAGCTTATACTGTATACATGTACATTTTGTCTGGATTCATTTGAAATCAAATTTTAGAATTGATAGAGAATTGTCTTCCCTGTAAAGGGCCAAGTTTAGGAAATTTTGACCAAGCACTGGTAAATGCCTTGATTGATATCATGATGAATTCCTTCAAACCTACCTTTCCACTGCAATAATTCTGCAAGACAGTCAGCACTGTTATGAAGAGCCGCAGTGTGCAAAGGTGTCAATCCACGTGCATCAGGACTGTTGGCATCTCCATTTACTCCAGATTCCAAAAGGGATTTCAGCAAATCTTTCCGGTCAAAAATAGCTGCTTGATGTAAAAGATCACCTACAAAGGTGAAGACTGGTGCTGCCATAATTTCACACACAGAGTCCTGAAATCAAATAATAAATAAAAATCTTCCCGAGTTTGCAAGTGAGGTTTCAAACATTTTTAGTAACCCTTGAGTTTAGTCAGGGTTCAAACAACTAAGGTCAGGTCATTAAAATCAAACAAGTGGCTAGTATGCAGCAGCACATTATTCCTCTGGCCCTGCTAACCGTAATTTGCCTTATCTACAATTCAAAGGTCATTATTCCCACACCCTACCATATTTCTGTATCATTCAGTAGCATTAATAACCAGACAATAGGATGTACTTTATAATACAAACTGTTTTTTCAAGTCACATGAAAAAGACGTTCACTTCATTTTTGTCTCCACAGCCAGACAGACACTACTTGACTTATATTTAGAAATGTAGTAAATGAGAACCGCACCAAACTGTGAAAAATATCAGGAAGTAGCTCTTAAAGTCTAACCATAAACTAAAGTATCGATGTTACCACAATACAGTGATAGTTGAGGTCATAAGAGTCATTTTAAGTTGAGGTTGAAGTTATCATATATTATAACTGTTTATTATGTTCAAATCATTCAAGTTTGAGGGAAACTTTAATTTCCAGCATTTATGGATTCAATCATTTGAAGTTATTACCTCCATGGATATATCTGAAATGGGGCAATTAAAATCAACTCTGTGTTCACACTGGCCAAGGCTCAACTTTTAGCCAAAACTACTTCTACTAGAATTCCAAATACATAGTCCTCCACTTGTACCAAACATCTTCAATTAAGAATTTGTTGAGGCCTATTAATTCTCACGAGGCTCAACTTTTAGCCAAAACTACTTCTACTAGAATTCAAAACACATACTTTTCCACTTGTAGCAACCTTCTTCAATTAAGAATTTGTTGAGGCCTGTATAATTCTCACCCAAAAGATTTATAATTTCCACAGGATTTTAAAGGACTTAAACATGGTGGGTAATAATATTGTTAAGAGGTCTAAAAATGACCAGCATGAAAATATATTTGCCACATCTTGTTCCTCAAAATATTGACACCATATTAATTAAAGAGACTACAGACATAAAATGCATTTTTACTCTGACAGTCCAAAGGATTTTTTTAGATGGCTGTCTATGCCACTTGGAGAAGGAAAAACAATGAATGAAAAGTCCATAGCACGCAGTGCTTTACCGGATCTATGAATGTCCTTTTTTTTGAAAAGGATAAAAGTTTTGTTCCTAGATAATTTATAGTGCATCATTAGTTAGTTTTTTCTACCAAATGAATTCTCAAAAGCCAAATTTATCCCCAAAATAACACGAAAAGCTGACACTTCCTTTGAGCATTAGTCCTCTACTCTGAAACCAGCTTTTTAATCTCTTTGTGGGAGGCAATTCAACCTTTATCAGTTCGTTTGATTAAACCTAACCTTTGCACCAAGGGATTTGTCCAGGAGTGATCTGTTATTTAAATGTTTACGGCAGTTAACTGTTGTGGCCCCTATAGGTATATTAATTGCCTCTTTGGCCTCTTTCAATTAAGCTAAATGATCAATGGGTCATGATTCATAAAAGTCAATCTGTTATTTTCATTTAGACAAATTTATTTCATTCGTTGTGAAAACCTGTCCTGAGGAATTTCTCCACAACTTTTGAAAAGAAATTGGAGGTTCTTGCAATTTCTATTTAATTTTGAGGAAGTGTACATGTAAGAGCGTTGAAATCAAGGCTAAAGATTGTGTGGACAAATTCTGACAAATAACAATTGAAAATCCGTTAAATCTAACGAAGGATTTGGATATATTCATTCAGTCATACCTTTTTTGCCTTAATGAACTTAGCATTCTTCGATAGAAAAGTAAAAGAAAAATAATGGTTAACGTAAATCTTTCTCATCGCATTTATTATTTATTTCATTCTGGCTTTCCACTGCTTCAAAATAATTCAATGAAATTTCATCTTCATTTTCCATTATGTTCTTACGGTAATTAAATATTTATCAACAGCCTTCGTACATTGGCGTGATCGCGAAGACAAAATTTAATAT
>BLAZ01001388.1:3004805-3007832 GCA_014633955.1 Acropora tenuis
TATTAAAATACAAGTTGTTCTGTTTGTTGATCCTGTGTTCCATTCTATGGCTTCTTTCATAGAGCAAGGTTGGTGCTGTGGTGAGAGCACTCACCTTCCATCAGTGTGGCCTGGGTTCAATTCCCTGACCATAGATGAGTCATAGATGAGTTGAGTTTGTTGCCTTAACTTTACTCTGCTCTGAGACGTTTTTCAGTTTTCATTCTCACCAAAAGCCAACATTTGATTTGATTTGTTTTGATTCAGTTTGAATTGTAGTCTCCTCAATCAGCAAAGTAAGTACGCTCGGCTAAATCCACATAAGACATAAAGTGATTGTTATCATTATTTTTTGACTATTCCAGTTACTGCAAAAGAGATACCCAAGCTTTTGAAAAGGTTTGGGCATGATGATCCTGAGGGCAGAAATGGAGGAATATCATTGAAGCAGTTCCTTGTCATACCAGAGATATCTACCAACCCAATCATGCCCAAAGTAGCTTCATATTACCTTGAAAAAAGGACAAAGAAATTAACCTACTCTGCTTTTATAACCATGATGTCGAGGTTGAGTTCTCGTAACCCACTTGATGACAAAAGGCAGTGTAAGTACTCTCCATTTAAGTAAATGACTTAGCCACATAGATAATTTCAATTCATATGCAATGCATCATGTGAGAATGCAGGATGTCAAGTCTCAACTTTAGTCTATTTTTTGTTCTTATTTCCTTCTATTTCTCATGAAAAAACTTTATTCCTTACTTTTTTTTTTCATGAACAGTGCAAAAATTACACGCTGGTTATTGTTGTTGAAACAAACCTTTAACTGTTCCACTGCTTCTTAGCTATGTGTTGCCTTTGTTTTGAGTGCGAAGTCCGAAGGACTGAGAACTACGAGGTTTAGACTGGGGGATGATAAGTCATGTAAGCAACATAATATGTCCTGATTTCCGGCTTCAGATGTCAATACGCTAAAGGGTAGGACAAAATATTATTGCTTACTTGATGCATAAGAGGTAGAGAATTCTTTGAATTCTTTGTTGTTCCATGTGTTGTGGTGGGTAAGAATTGAGATATTTCATCAAGGGGTAGGTGAGTCTACAGGCCTAATTTGAGAACAAACTGTGAAATACCACTGGCCTAGTCCTCTAAATATAATCTGTGGTTGATATGAGAAACTGTTGACTGGGAGAGAAGGGTAAGTTGCCCTTTTTGATGTCGCTTTGCTGTGGAAGTTTTGCAAATCATGGTGGCTTTGCACTAACCGTTCTGTACTACTCATTTCATTCAAAGTAGTTTCAACAAACCTGTTGTTGTTGTTTCATATTGTATGGTTATTTCTTATTATAACGCTTATGCCATCACATCCATTTGGTAATGAAAATTTACAAGTAACTTGTAATCCATTGTCTTCTCAGTTGCTTTTCAAGTACTGGATAGAGATAATGATGGGTACTTGTCATACCATGAACTGTTCAGTTTGTTCCGAATTGTCACTGGACCAACTTTAAAGGATGATCAAGTTTTGGCAGCAATAACAAGCATCTTAAGCAGGAGTGAATTGCAACAAGCATCAAGAGTGACATTTGAAGAATTTACTCAGGTTGTATTGTTATTTTGTCTTTGTCTGATTTTAAGCCTTGAAGTCCTCTTGTGCCCTTTCCCTCTGGGCAACTGTAAATCCTGCCCAGTAGAATGCAATAAAATTAATCATAAATCAAGAAGGATCCTTAGCTTTTGGTATAGGTGGAAACACAAAAATGTGATATCAAATAAGTCGGCAGGATAAACCAAGCTGGCATTTCAATATTTTTTTTTTATCTCTTCTTCGAGACTCTGATCGAACCAACACTCAGGGTCTTTAACCCTTTCCCGTCCAAGGGGTTCCCCATTGACGAGTAAAATCGTCTGGCGTTAGACAGAGTAAAATCTATAGGTGCCCTGAGCACTCCTTCGGCCGGTAAGGGGTCAATGGGGACATAGTTTTTGACGTTGTTAAAGCTTTTCACGATAATTATACTTGATATGTCTCATTTCCACAACCAAAAACTAAACGATTTAGTTTGTAAAGAAATTGTGTTGCAGTGTTAGTGGCGTAATGAAACATATAATAAATATTTGGTATCAAACAAGTTCAAATTGATTTATGATTTATGATTCATTACAATCTACTGGGCAGGATTTACAGTTGCCCAGAGGGAAAAGGCACAAGAGGACTTCAAAGTCCCTTACGAAGGTGCCCCACCCTACCCACACCCCTATTCGCATACGAAAGACAGCCACAGCACCGGGATCACCTTCCTCTTTTCGAATAGTGGGTGGGTAGACTAGAAAGTCTAACCATTTGCAGATGAAATTACAAAAGCAGCACTTTCTCCTCAGTTATTTAACCCCTTACCGGCCGAATGAGTGCTCAGGGCACTTATAGATTTTACTCTGTCTAACGCCATACGATTTTACTCGTCAATGGGGAACCCCTTGGACGGGAAAGGGTTAAAGGGACCTCAGTGAAATCTCGACAATAATAGTATTATTGAAATGTGTCACTCTTATGGAAGTTTCCGCACCGGCAGCTGACAGCACATGTATCCTTTTGACTCCTCTCTTTTATTCCTAGCTCTTGCCCACCACGATTCACCCTTCACTGATTAAAATAAATTAAGTCAATACAGACTAAATTTCACCATGGATAGAGCAGAGGGTTAACAGCTCTTGCTTCAAAAATGGCACACTAACCAACCGAGCTTAAGATTAATTTTGTTGTTGTTGTGTTTTGTAGATTGTGTCAGATGAAGAAATAGTAGAGCTTTTCACTGTGGAATTGCAGCTCCCATAACAACAAATCCCGTATTGTCCAGCAGCGTCTTTTTGGTAGAGCCTGGGAAAGATGATGACTCTAAACAAAGAAGAGGGGAATCAAGTGACTATTCTATGCACGGAAAAAAGAGGAGACTGTGAAGTCAGATCCTGACAATACGGTAGACCAATCTCAGGGTCGACGATATTGACCAAGGGGAATGTAACTCATTTTATTAACATCTGCAGACA
>BLAZ01001388.1:3057287-3059787 GCA_014633955.1 Acropora tenuis
AAGTTTGTCAGGGAGGAATTAATAGAATTGAATGATCAGCAATGAATGTAAAAAGATACCTTCTCGTGGATATATGACTCATGTTTGATAGAAGAAAAGCAGGAACAATTTGTTTTCTATGCCAACTGCAGGCCGTTTATTACGATTTTATACATTAATTTAATTTTATTTTTGAACATTTTTATTTTGGAAAGTTTTATTGTACCACGGTATGTATATGTACGTCATACAGTATTGTATTTTAAAATATAACAAAACATTATATTGGAAATTGTGGTTACTCATGAATTGATCACGAGTTAGTGATAATAAATTTATTATTGACTTTACTGCTACAACAAATCGCTTGCCCAAGAAAACCAAACTAAAACAACTAGGTTGATCAGTGCTTTAAACAAATAACGTTTCTAATGGAAATTTCAATGACATCATTGTAGCTAACATAATGGAAACTGACAAACCTCTGAACAATATTGAGGATAATGCGTGTCATCCTTTACAGGAGGGAAGAAATCTAATCAGGTCAATGCATGGTACATCAACAAATCAACTGCCCTTGGTGTTGCTACGAAAGGATGATAACTTACTAATGCGCCAGCAAGACCATAACCAATGCATCTGCTGACTTGCACACAGATATGCTGAAAGAACACAGCAAATAGTCAGGTTTATGTGTAGATCACACAAAAAGTCTTCCTCGTCTGAGAAAACAATGGGATAGGGATGAGTTGTTTGTGCAAAGTGATATTGACTGCTGAATAAAATCAATTGTTTGACTCTCATAATTAATGGAATTAGAAAAAGATACCAAAATTTAAAAAGTACAAACTCGTATTGGAATGATCTTGATTTAGTACAAAACAATATTTAATTCCATATTATGGACAAACAGAATTGCTGTAACATGTAAAAAAAATTAATGTTATGTTTTCCTTAATCATTAGTTGTAAATCTGTTTCAGAAAGAACTGGGCATCAATAAAATTGAGTGATATTGATTGTAAGTATCATTAGAAATGATCTGAATTAAAATAATAACATATTCAACTGAAAATATTGACTGATGAGCGTGAGAAATTATACAAATTATTGAACAAAGGGAAGTATTTCTTAAACTTGGGTTGTATGAAACAGTGATTTGCCTTGTCTTTGGAGTCATTTCTGAAGAAGTACTGACAAGTAGGACTGTTATTAAAGTGATTTGTATTCTTTTTTTATAATTTAATTTAGTAGAATTCATAATGTTGTCATGGAATGATCAGAACGTCAACTGCCTACCCATAAGGTGAGCTTGAAGTATTTTGTGTTTGTACCTTTGTTTCAGTTTATCATGTGATCTTGGATTTTTAGACAGAAATCATTTTAGTTATTCAAGGTTGTCTGTAAAATATATCATTTCTTGGCATGGCATGTCGTAAGCCATGGGTCTGCTTCACCTCCTTCCCTCCAATATTTTTTTGTTGTAAATTTTTCTCCAAAAGAAATCATGTTACAATAACCTTGCTCTGACTAGGGTCTAGTCCTGTTTCATTTCTGATGTACTGTAATGAATACATGAATTTCTTTTATGTCAAAAACCTCTTTGCAATGCCAAAATTTTCCATTTCCGTTTCCCTTTCCTCCAAGTTAATGTTTAGAGACAGATGGTTCATTTGCATTTCTTTTTTAACAACATTGTTTAGGATGGGGTGAGATGAACGTGAAATGATTTTTCTTACTCTGAAGTTGTGGTTCAAAAGGACAAACACTTTTCATAGTATCAACTCTTTTTATCCAAAGTTATAGTTCAAAATCTTCACCCTGGCAATGTTGAACTGTCTGCTGACATTTCCTTAGTTCAACAGGGTCTCACTTTGAAACTCTCTTCAAAGAATAATCTGCTTAAAAGAATAGGCTGTAAATAAGCAGGGCATAACACTGCTTCTTAACTCAGTGAAAAACACATAAAATGGATACTGATCAATTACTACTGATGGTATTTACTTAACCATGGGAAACAAGTGTCAATAAAATTATAGTCTTATTACCTCCACATGGAATATTGCTAGACAACATTCTGCAAGATTATTGCAGCAGCAATAACTGCAGTATTTGATATTACTCATTGCTAAGCATTTGGTTCACAAAATGAATGAGGTGTCTTAACTTTCTTCAGTTCTCTTTCTGTATTCCACTCCACTCTCAGGAAGAGTGATCCCTTTCCACTTTGCCAAACTTTTCCTCTCTGTCTGAGAGTTAGTCTGTGTTGGAGACCGTGCAGTACTTTTCAGTCACTGGACTTGTACTTCTTGTCAAATTCTTCCCTAGGCATAAAAATCCTGGCAAACCTCACCCCAGTAAGGCGTCTTTTATTTTTCTTGGTATGATTCTTGTCAACAGTCAACACCTTGAACCGTGACAACTCAACCACACTGTTCTCTTTAGATTTGGTGATGTCTATTTCATCACCCTCATTCACCTGAGGTCAAAACAAAACATGGTGGATACAATGCCTCTCCGAA
>BLAZ01001388.1:3097173-3099673 GCA_014633955.1 Acropora tenuis
TCCGGACCGGGTATAAAACGCGGGTATAAGCGTTTTTTTGTATTTTGTTTCATACTTAATCCGTACTCCACGTCTTATACCCAGTCAGTCTACATATTATACCCGGCCTTCAGTTCCCGTTTTATGCCTGGTCCACGTTTTATACCCGGTCCGCAGTCCAGGTCCGCAGTCCTCGTTTTATACTGACCAATTTTGTATCGTTTGTGCCAATATTAACAAATAATTTTGGCAAAACAACCCGTCAAATATCAGGACAAGCAAGCAATATGAACACGCACAGAGAAAACTGTATTGATGGCCTGAGACACAGAAATCGGAACACCGGAATCATGAAAGAAAACAGCTCACTTTAATATGAATATTGAACATAAAATAAAAAAGGGTCATCCAAACTGGGATCCCTTGAGCTAAAATTTGGCATTTACCAAAGACAAGGAATTCACTTAATGAAAAACAAAAGTGGAAAAAGAAACAAAAAAAGTATAATTTCCCCCTTTTTGAAAGGTTTGAAACAATTTTTAAGTGTTCACGTTCCCACAGGAATGTTTAAGGTATCTTTCAAGTCAGTTACAGGTACATTCTACAGGAGCTACGGGTAACTGAAATCATATTGTTTAACTGAGAGTCTCTCAGGCTGAGACGGTTGTTAAAACTGAAATGAATAAGAAAAAACAACCATGCGTCGTTGATTTTTAGTAAAGCACAAATTTGTTCTTAAATTCTTCCGATTCCCGCTATTGTGCTGTTAACTTTCCTCAACATGAAGCTGTTGTTATGTCGTCATTGGGAAAGGCGCCTTAGTAAACTTGATGGCGAGTAAGGTACATAAGTAAGATTTTGAAAATTTAATATACTTTAGTGTATCTTTATATTATCTGTCGCGACCGGTGCATACCAGTTTTTGTGATATTCCAGATTCATAGTTTCCTAGAGTCCTTTCGCGATTCTGATTTTACTTACACAATGGCCTTATCGAGGACCAACACGTGGCACAACGTCGTTCCTAGGGAACGAGCTTGCACGTGGCATAGGTAATTCTGATCACATGCATCAATATAAACACCATTTGTTTTTCCAGTAATGGCATGTGTTAACCTTTGCATAAGCGTTATTCTACTTTTTGTCTGTAACGCAGTGTGGAAGGCTTGAGCGGGAAAGTCAGCCAGGGTACTGTTCAAGAAAATGGTGCTTTCCAAGCACAGTTACCCACCAAAACAAGGCCTCTACTCGCCGGATTTTGAAAAAGATGCTTGTGGAGTTGGCTTTGTGGTTAAAATCGATGGGCAAAGAAGTAACCGGGTGAGTCTTATGTAACTTGATTCAGGCAACTGTTCGCTGATTATAATATTCCACAGGGCCCCATGAGTTCAAATGATTGCACTCGTTGCATTTGAAAATGCGAACTAGAGCACAACTATTGTCTATGGGTGTGAGATGGAGGTCGTGACTAAAAAAAGAATTGTGTCAGGTTTACTTTCACATTGTTATGAACTATGTACAAAACTGTGTAAACGTCGATTAAGGCCTAGGATTATAATCAAAGCGAACGACTCTCTTAGAATTGTAGAGCAACATGCAAATCATCTAATGTACATGTTGTTTTGTTCAAGTCTAAGCTTTGTGTCCTCAAGCCGAAACTACGCGTTTTTTTTATCTCTCCTTGCTTCGCCTTTTGGAATTTACTGGATATTCGAATATTTAGTCGAATCGGTAGCTTTTTCTGGTGTACCCAGTAAACGTGCTGTTTTTTGTTCGTATCATTAAATATTACTTAGCTTGATCTTGGGTAGATAGTAACATCTTCCGCGATATCTGTAGATTACATGCCGGAGGACTTATCACGGGTGCGTTTAAACATGCTGTCTGGCTATGCATTGTTCTCCGTGATGTGCTGTTGTTGAGAGCGACCCAAAAATGACTGTCAAGTTCGAGAAATTGTCATCGCCGAGTGTTGATTTTATCATGGCACTTTTCTTTACTTGTCGCTTGCTTGTTGCCCTCAGAGGAAACGGGCGGGAAAATTCAAGTTTGTTTTACCAATTTCCTTAACCACCATATACACTGATCTCTACGAAACGAAGGGAGAATTTGCGACTGAAAAACGGATATTTTGGGCTGATGGAAAAAAAACTTTGTATGATCACTGCTTAATTGGTAAAGATATTTTTTTTTTAGTTTTGTCAGTGTTTATGGATTTTTTATTAATATTGAATCATGATTGTGTCCTAGTTTAAGTAACCTTGTCATAGATTTTAAAGTTTTCCAAGCCCTTTGCTAAGGGCCTTGTCCAATTATTGTAAATAATTTGGAAATGTACTTGAAAAAACCCCACCCTTGTTTTGTTTACAACATGCTTTGGCACACAACCAACAAACAAAAAGCTGCACCTATGTTTTGTACTGTTTTGTTGACTTTCATTTGGGCACAGCAATCATTAAAAATGTTTTATGAATGAATGAACTTACGGGATTGCCCAAATACATCAAGAAGCTTCTCTTGG
>BLAZ01001388.1:3107173-3114673 GCA_014633955.1 Acropora tenuis
TGGAAAAATGATTATTGAGGTATTTCCTGATTATTGAGGTATTCTCTGAAATAGCATGTTGTTGGTGAGACTGAAAAATAGCATAATCACTTCCTTTTCCAACAAAAATTTACAGGGTTGTGTGGAGTTGGTCTCGCAAAACGGACAGCAAAAAAAGCAAATTTGCGCATGAGCCATCAGCCCAAATGGTTTATCCTGGTTTCCGTAGCATGATGCTTGAGGGTATTGCTACTCTCCCCTCAGGTTGTTAGTGCATCACAGGGCTAGCCCCAAGCAGTGTTTTTCCACTACCTTATGGCTTTCTACATCTGGGTAGGGAGATGTGGCATATTGGAGCATTTAGAATTTCTTGCCCAATATAACAATGCCACAATGCCACAATGACAGAGCCAGGTCTGTGATCTTGACCCTGATATCTGAGGCCCAATGACTCAACACTTATACACCACTGCATGTCCACAAAAAATGTGATAGTGTATTAGCTGAATGAGTTGAAAAAAATGTTTGGTAAAATTCATGATAAACAGTTTGTTGCTTTTCAAGCAAAGGGAATTATCATCAATAATAAATATGATTCATTAATATTGATCTACAATGTGTTTTCACCAGGCTTTTTCCTGTGGTTGAGGCAGACCTTTCAGACTCTGGGACTGTTGATAATGTGCTTGAACTTCTAGTCATGGCTGGTGGCAGATCTCTTCCAGAGGTAAAACATGATAGTGGGTTTGATTGTAAATTTGGAAGAACCACAGAATTCAGGGCCACTCAGGGTCAGCACGTGCAAATTTGTCAGCATGCAGGATTTGAAGAACAAGAAGGAAAGGAAAGAAACTTTACTTAAGTGTCAAGTCTTCTAGCGCTGAGGCACTAAACTGGGGACTTGTTCTGTAGATTCAAATCAAATCAAATAATTACAGGTTTTTCAAGAGAAGGGAAAAACCAGAGTACCTGGGAAAAAAAACCTCTCAGAGTAGAGTAGAGAACCAGCAAACTCAACCCACATAGATGTGTTGCCAAGTGTGGGAATCAAACGCGGTCCATATTGGTGAGAGGCGAGTGCTCTCACCACTCTGCCACCACGTGCACTGCACTCCTAATAATAAGGAGACACAGAACAGTAGCAGGTTTTGTTATTCAATGATAAGGAAATGAGTGGCTGTGTATTCTGTAGCTTAGCTGTATCTTTTAATCTGGCCTATTTCTCAATTCAAACTTGGTTGTTGTTGTTTTTTTTTTAAAGAAATGATCATATCACCAAATGCCTTTTCATGAATTTATCAGGTTGAAAACTAGCCTTTGTGAGAAAAAGTTAATTATTTACTATTTCCTCATTATAATTTCCCACAAGCTTTTTGTACTATTTATTGAAGTAAATTTTTGTATTTTATGGCTTTATTATTTTTTTATGTTGAAGAAGAAAAACATTAAAGCTAGTGCTTCGGTTCATAGGTATCATAGGTATCATATTTGATTATTGGTATCATTTATTTAAAGGCCATTATGACAATGGTCCCTGAGGCATGGCAAGGAAATAAGTTGATGAGCCAGGAAAAACAGGATTTTTATCGCTGGATTTCATGTTCCATGGAGGCTTGGGATGGTCCAGGTAAGAACATTCCCTTTTTCCTGCTGAGCATGCATTGATGTTTTCACATGTTAGTTATCAATCAAGATGGCTGTAGTACATGTAGCAGGGGACTAATAACCATCCCACTTGACAGAATAAGCTTGAAGTAATAAAAATTACGAACTGGACGACAAAGCTTTTGAAGGTCTGCGATTTTAGACAAGCAGACTTTCTTTATGAACTCTGTGAAGGCTTCAGGTTGTAAAATTTCATTGTTTCTTTGACTGTTCTTTTTTTTTTTGTTTTGTTTTAAATAGCTCTATTCACATTCTCTGATGGACGGTACATTGGAGCCATTTTGGACAGGAATGGCCTTCGGCCATCAAGATATTATGTCACAAAGCAAGGGTTTATGGTGATGGCCAGTGAAGTTGGAGTCAGCACATTTCGTGATGAAGAAATTGTACAAAAGGTGATTTGACACTATGCATGGCAGCCTTGATTGAATTGGCCAATCAATTAATAAGCACATAATTCATTTAACAAGCCCATCCCTTTGCTAAATTATTTCCAAATAGCTGTAAGACTACCCTCTTCTCCCCAAGTTTTTCTTCCTTGAGATTCATGGTATGGAGAGACAAGTTTGAGCATCTGGATTGAGGTCTCAGGTATTCACTGTGAGGAACTGCCTGTCCAAGGAAGCAGTATTTTATCTAGTATTAGGTTACAAGCTCTGGGCAATGCAAAATTCTGCTCCAATAGGGTGTTATTCATTACCTCTCAATATTTCAGGGGCGTTTACGACCAGGTAGAATGCTTTTAGTGGATACTGAAGTGGGCAATGTTGTTGAAGATCATGAGCTAAAGCAGAAAATGGCAAATTTACGACCATGCAGTTCACTACTTGAGAAAGGTGTCAAGACACTCAAAGATATCCATGCTGCATTCCTTGCTTCAAAGAACCTTTCAGCAGACATAGTGCCGTTGATACAGAAACCCTCCCAGAATGAACTGATTCACAGAGACAGAAGACTGCCAATGTTTGGTTTTTCTCTTGAAGATCTGAACCTGTTGATTTTGCCAATGGTTAAGAACAAGTGAGTGTGGTGTTTTTGCTTGTTTTTTGCGGTAATTAAATCAGTTTGGAGATAAGATTTGTTAATTCTATCCAGAAACCAGATTGTAGCTTAAATTTTCCATTGATTAATGACGCTACATGACAACAATCAATATAATGTAATGCTACATAGTTTGACGCTACTCCAGTTTAAAATGTAACTTATAAGTTTTAAAAAAGTTGATGCAACTTAAAAAGTTACGATATTCATTTTTAAACCAGAGTTACTAAGAGTCAAACAATGTCTGATTATCCACCTGGCTGCTATAAGCCCAAGCTGATGGTATTGTAATGATGCAATGCAGATGAGAGCTAACAATTCATGCTAAATATTTGCTTTATACCTTTTCATGGTGACAACATGGAAAATGTGATCAGAATGCCGATGCAACAATCTCTATTCTTTTTGCTTTGGAATGACCTTTTTAAGTTCTTCTTTTTATCTTCCTTTAACTTTCAATTTTCAGGAAGGAGGCTCTTGGGTCAATGGGTAATGATGCTCCATTGTCCTGTCTCACCATGTATCCTCAGCTGGTCTTTGATTACTTCAAACAATTGTTTGCACAGGTCAGTTTGTTTACTTGTGCAGTAAGCTGTCAATTTGCACTCATTCCACTGTTTTCCTACTTTCAACCACTCAATCTGATTCTGAGAGTTCTTTAGGTGCTCTCTGCATTTCTATTGCAATTTAAGCTGGACAAAATGCACCTGTCTGTGTTGCCGCATGCACTTTAATTCATAGATATGGAGCCTTTTGCAGCTGCCAGAGTTGCCTTTGCATTTGGCCCCAACTGATCACCTTTTTAAATCAGTCGTTCTAGTAAAATATCAGTACTAGTAAAGGCCTGTTTAGTCATTGAATTTTTCTTGTCATAGTTGGATGCCCAAGTTGCAGTGAGTTAGCAACCACAAGCATCTTGGGACCCCATAGTAATCCGAAATATGATGCCGCTATTGACTGCAAATTTGAACACAGCAAAAGTCTAGTTGCTGTGCTCAATAAAAATTGCATGTGGAAATGTACCTTACGAAAACAATTAGCATTAGGTAGCATTTATGACCTGCTATCTGCATAACTGTTACTATCACTATTATCATCAGGTCCTATTACTCTTCTTCGTTGTGTGAAACAGAAGCCATGCTACAATACAATCATGATAATGTTAAAATAATTAATGATTATTATTCTGATTTGTTTGTTTTTCATAGGTGACTAATCCACCCATTGATCCCATCCGAGAGAACATTGTGATGTCACTGGTATGAAGTTGTTTGAATTTGTTAGTTTTATGGTGTTGTTGGGTGATCTTATCTTGAGTTTGATTTTTAGGCGTGCCCCGTTGGACCAGAGCCAAATCTTCTTGAGCCTGAAGTGGCAAACTGTTCTCGTGTGTATTTAGACCACCCAGTTTTGTCATGTGCAGATGTGGAAGCTATCAAAGGTTGTGGTCTGAGCTGGTGTAAGGTGAGTTGAGTTGTAATGATGCGAGAATAGTTTTGATACCTTTGTAAGTACAACGTAACCTGTGTGACATCAATGAAGCAACAGCAAACACCAGTTGCTGTTTCTGTAGTGTCAGATTGTTTTGGTTGTTGTATGCATTGTGATACCTCGGTTTTCTCCATTTTCATATGTATTGTTTTTAAGGGTTTGGTGCCCCAAGCATCCAACTTCTAATTCTGAATTCACTTTAAAGAAAAAAGAGGCAACTTATTAATTTGATTATTTCCATCAAAATCTGTAAACTACTTTAAAATGTATGTACTGTCTTTAAAATGGATCTCTAATAATAATAATAATAATTATTATTCTGATGACCAGCTATACACACAATTTGAACAAAGGAAAGCATTTTATGCAAAGCTAAAAATATGAAACAAGAGAAAGAGATGTGAAGATTATAGCAAGTATCGACTTTAGATTCTGTACCTCATATTTTACAGTATGACGTTAAGAGTTCTCATTAAGTGCCGGCATTTTATGTTTTATTTTTTACTCACCAGAGCCATACAATTGACATTGTTTACCCAGTGCAAGATGGAGTCAATGGCCTTGTACCAGCACTTGACAGAATCTGCAAGGAGGTGAGTGACAATAAAAGTAGTTAATGTTACTTTTGTCATTTTGCTAGTCTCTCTTTATGAAGCAGTAGTTTATTATTATGTTACATTGCCTATTGTGGGCAAAAGAATTCAGGCATTGTGCATTTACTTACGAGGTTGGGAAGCAGCCATTTAGCGAGCCAATCAGTTTAGTTTCCGTGTTAACAATCCTCACAGTTATGAACTGTGACTACTTAAGCAGTATTGAAAGAAAGGCCTGAAAAATTCAGGCCTTAATAACTGCAAGGATCATTTATACTGAAATTGTCTCAATCCACAGTCCAAATAATTTATATGAGTTTCATGTACTCATTACCACGGGTATATACAGCCAGTTATATAAACAGCGACAGATGGTGGACATATTCAACCTTTGAGCTCAGGAGCTCTTTCATTTGTTGCTTTCATTTTAGGCTTCAGAAGCTGTGGAGAATGATTGTGCATTTATTGTTTTAACTGACAGAGCTGCAGGAAGAGACCACGTACCAATCAGGTGAGACATGGTCGCTGTGTATTAGATACCTTTCTTGAATCTTACAGTAAATCTTGATGTCATCAGCGGCATCTTTCAAAATCTTGCGTTGTAAAAGTTATGCAAGCTGGCATATGTCTGGAAACATTCTGATACAATAATGAGAAGCTAACAGAGATGATGATCAACGTGGCATTTAAATGTTCCGAAATTTTATCCTTAATGAACGCAAGTCCATTGGGTCCAAGGCAACTATCAACTTAAACAATTTGGCCTCGTTCCTGCTCCTCAGCTCTTTATTGTCATTGGGTGCAGTCCACCATCACCTCATCAGAATGAAACAAAGATCTCAGGTTGGACTTATTTGCGAGTCAGGTGAAGTCAGGTACGTGACTTCAATGTATAATGCAACATACATGTACAAATATGTGGTGTACTTGGATGTACAATATATTTGAAAATCCACATGTCATGTACTGTATGTAGGGATTGAACTTCAAGGTGTACTTAATCAGTCTCTGGCAGGCTCTGTACTGTCTGAAGTGGTCCATTCTTTATCTATCATGCGTGGACCTGATATTGTAAAACCATTCTTGGATCTTCATTCCTTGCCGTTGTACTAGTTGTATACTGTTTCTTGTTATAGTGTATGTAGTTTAAAGTTTCATCTCTCAAGTTCATTCAGTGAGCAATCTTCCATTGACAGTTACAAGGCTGGACCCTGTAAATGTCATTCTACTCTATGGTTTAGTATTAGATCCCACAATGTTAATAGCAAGGATTATGAGAGGGCCTACAGTTTATAATGCCAATCTGAGGAGACTTCAAAGTTTAACCATTGGCACTGTAATTTCAAAGGCAGTCCTTTCTCTTCAGGTCATTTTAGGACTCTTAGTGTTAGCTTGACCAGGGTACCAGGGTCTGAGCCAGTACATGCAGGGGTACTTTTCTGCAACTTCTGCTACCATCACCATCTTCCTTTACTCCTCTTGCACATACCTTTTTTTTAATCTAAAATAAAATCATCATCCAATTAGTTGTTCACAATCTTTTGCAGAGAAATTCATCACTTTTGTGTCCTGCTGGGCTACGGAGCAGATGCCATTTGCCCATATTTAGTTTTTGAGACTGTTGCCAATCAGCGGGACCAAGGTAATTCCATTGTTTTTGGTCAGTGAAAATTTGAATTTGTGAAGACTGTTAAAATTTTAGAACAGAAATTCAAGGAAGTTGATGGCCATGCTGTATTTCACCCATGCATTGTTTGAAGTTACCAGCAAAACAACAAAAGCTAGCAGTCACTAGACGATGTGAAAGCCTCTATTTACATTGGATAAATTTCTTCATAAAGATTTCACTTTTTTGCCTTAATTGGCCATCAGTCTGGAAATTGACAGTGACTGTTTCCCTTCAGGCTTGCTAGATCCTCCTCTCTCAGACAATGAGATTGTTTATAACTTCTCTGCTGCTGTTCAGAAAGGTATTGCTAAGGTCATGGCTAAAATGGGAATATCCACTCTTCATAGTTACAAGGTGAGTACTTGAAGGTTAGCATTCTTCAAACAATAACAATGATCCATTTGTAATAAGAGGAAGTTCATGCATCAGCTGTTGTTCTTGGAGGAATCTGGATTGTGCTTCATGCATTTGGTTGGTCATTATCCACTTGCAATTGATAACCCCAGTGGTTCTGTTGTAGTTCTCGTCAACTAAATGTTGATCCATCTTGTGAATAGCTAGCAGATAAGTAAGTATCAAGATTTGGACACTTTGTGAGGTGCTACACTTAGTGACTACTGTTACACTTGTAAATAGGGTTACCATAAATCTTGTCCATCCACACTGACTAGGTACTAATAGTCATTGGCTCAGTTGATTTACCAAATTTTTCTGTTGCCTGTTATCCCGCTGTGATCAAGACCTTAATTAGGAATAATGGAAGACAGTGACTGTAAGGAATCTGACAGATACCATGTAGGGCACTGTCATAAGTGAGAAACTGTCAAAATACATTTTGTGACACTTCAGGCAACTGAGAATTTCCTTTGCAATAATGTTACTACTACTATTAATATTGCTGCTAATAGTACTAATATTGATAATGATAATGTTTGTTGATGATTCTTTTGCAGGGAGCTCAAATATTTGAGGCTGTGGGGATTGCAGAGGAGGTATTCCAAAAGCTTTTAATTTGTTCCATTTGACACCAATTTAGCTCTACTTAGTTGTACAGTACCTGTG
>BLAZ01001388.1:3144673-3147173 GCA_014633955.1 Acropora tenuis
AGAATAAGGACCTTCCCATCCCTTTTGCAGAGATGACGTGGCCATGCACAAGCAAAACACCTTGTCACAAGTTGTCACACAACGCTTTAATAGTTTGTACTCTAACTCCTCCCTACCCACCCCCCAAAACAAAAAAAAATTAACATTCCAATGACTCAATGACAGGGACAAAACCAAAAGCAGGCAGTCAAAGTTAAGGGTATAATTTTCATTTAATATTGTTTAAAACATGAAAATACTGATTATTGCACTGATCTTCAAATTATTTGAAGTTGGTATTTCTAAGATTATCTAGTATGAACTTACCCCATGCAAAGTGAGCTGGAGCACAAAGACATTTGAACCTCCAAATACCACATGAGCATGTAACTAAAATGAAAACAATACTTGACCATCAGAAAGTCAAAATATTGTAAGTGCATGCACGCAAAAATACACCTATCACTTTCTTAACAACTCAATTTCATGAAGATGGCTCATTCTTTGGATGCAAAGATAGTAAGAGATAACCGAGAAATAACAAATCTGGCAGGTAGATAAGGTCAATGTCTGAGGCACATTATTTTCCACACAGAGGATTCAGGAAACAGGGTGACTGTGTGTTGATACCAACTACAGGGTCTCCTTTTATTTCCAGAACCCTCCATCTGTTGTTCTCAAGTGTGCTTCAAAGATCATCAGGTGAAAATCTGTATGGTTCACCCAGTAGTCATTCATTTTCTTCAAACTAAAACGATTCACTTTCATTTTTATGCTTCACAATGAAGAGGTGCCAAAGTTTCTAAGGAAACTTCACTGTAACCCCATTAACTTCAATTCTATAAATTTGACTTATGCAATACAAAGTGACTCAATACTCACTGAAGTTTGATTTGCTTCTACAAATGTTTGTTCAGGATCACTCAGTTTTGCAAAAACCGAGATAACAATAAAATTTCCCATGGCATACCAATCATATCTGAAAATCAAAACACAATTAAGACTTCAAAATACAAATGTTCTTGACAGTAATTGGCCATCTCATCCTTTTTTTCTTTGTTTTTTTTTCCATTCCCCTCAAAACACAGATTGAATTAGGAAGCGTAACAAGCATGCAATAAAATTATCAGTAATATTATTATTATTGAGAAACAACAACAACATCATATTACGTAAATTCTAGGAGAAATGTAGACTTCGAAAAATCCGAGTCCCAGATGGGATTTGAACCCACGACCCTCCATGATGCTGTTAGTGAGTTCATATGTGATGTCTTAATGTGACAACGCAATGCTGTTAGTGAGTTCATATGAGCCAAGTAAGTGGCTGTGTAGGCACGCGTTGCGGTTCCTGTCATACCCACAACTTGAACCTTGTCACCACAGAGGCTCCAGTGCTCAGTGGTGAGAGCATCCGACTAGATCACAGAGGGTCGTGGGTTCAAATCCCATCTGGGAATCGGATTTTTCCGAGTCTACCTTTCTCCTAGAATTTACGTAATAATATTATTATCATTATTACTATTGAGAAGATTACCTGCAAACCACTTTCTTTTCTTTCTCCTGAAAAGTAAAATAACATCATTTTTGACCTTACCTTTACCAAAAACAACAAAATATGAACTCGAGTGCATCCAATAAAGCTGCAAAAATTTGGAATTCCCTCCCACATAGTATGAGAACAATAACATTTTTTAAAGACAGCTATAAAGAAAATTAGCTTTTAGCACCAGTAGACGAAAACAAAAGAAATCACAACCGTGAAGGAGATTTGGATTTGTGATCCTAATCATCATAAAAATTAATATGTGAACTTTTGCTTTGAATTGCTCTAACAATTATTAATGCCTTGAGAAGCTATATCAGATACTTGAAAGAATGTTTCATTAGATATCCAAACACTTAGAAGTTGGTTAAAAAAACTTGCCTGCGCCTCGTTTTTTCAATTAACCCACTTCTCGGTGTTTGGATATCTGATGAAACACTCCTCCTTGTGTTTGATATATTACGTGAAGAGATCACAAAGCTGATATTTTGAGAATTAGATCTTCTTCATTCGCTCTGACAAAGGGCTAATTCTTGAAATGCCAGTTTCATTATCTCTCCACAGTCAAAATTTGACTCTCATCAACGTGCTTGAGAGCAAATTTTAGGCAAGGTTAATTAAAGGCAGAGTATGGTAAAGGGAATTGTGTCATGAAGATCCTGACTTCTCAACTAAAAGCTCAACACTGATAAAAGCCAAATCAACTTCAGAGTGATGACGTTATCAGTCATCTCATTTGCATATTTTACTCAATTTTCAAAGTTAAATATCTCCAGAACTAATGCAGATATTTGCAAACGGTAAACAGCATTTTTATCCTTTCATGGAATTCTATATGATACACCTAAAATATCAAGGGGTAAAAATTTGATCATAGTACCACTTTAAGGAGATGTAAAACCTATGGCACCCACAAAAAACATCACATACAGTAGAGGATAAGAGGCAAACCACTGATGGTGTGATCCATCATTTC
>BLAZ01001388.1:3194948-3197448 GCA_014633955.1 Acropora tenuis
CTATTACTAGGGGCAAACATTACGACAGTGACGACTAAAACGTCACAAATTTGCGTTTTTAAAAATGAAAATAAAAACAGCGGTTTCGCCCTTTTTGCGCGTGCGTTTTTTATTTTGGTACATTTTACAACCGTTTTCGTCCTAGAAACGATTTGAAATGACATGACAATACACTTTTTTTTTCTTTCGGATATTTTTTTTTGACAGTGTGTTGTAACGTATGCGAGATCAATTTTCCTGCAGTCAAATAAAAAGATATTTGATGTTACCAAGCTTCCCCTTGATGAGTATGCTCAGTAAGTAGCATTTGTATGTTTGAGACCACACTTTAACATTAGCGTCATGATTCTGTTACACTGATCTCTGCAGAAATATAAAACCGATAAGAAATCAAGTCTTACTTGATTGTAAGAGAAACTCATTCCAAATGATTCCCAAGGAATTAACTCGGGTCATTTACAATTCGGGAAAGGACAGCAGACTAAAATGGCAATTTTTGCGAGACTTGAATGCAAGGAAATTGGCTGGGTCACTACATTCTCATGGAGTCGCTTTCTGCGCAAGTTTAGAATTGAACGACTTATCATCCACGGTGATAAAAAGAAAATAGTTCTTGACCATAATTGCACGTGGACCCAGAGTTTCTTTAAAATATTGTGGTTTCTTCTACTCACTCGTTCCTTGTGCTTTTTCCCCTTTGAATAGATCACTGGGATTACCTAATCCCCCACGCATAAGGTTTTTAAAGGTAAGGTAACGTGGCATAATCAAGTGCTAGTCGAAGATGAAAGCTTTTTTCCTACCCTTTATTACGCCATAACTTTTTTAGTGTTAGAGATGGCCAATTCGTTTGGTATTTGTATTTCGCTGGAACACTATCGTTTGAAATTTTCTTAGCAAGCTGAAATACACGACTGTGCTTCCACATTTTAGAAATCTTGGGACACATTTTTAGCTCCGTTAGGGTTTTACGGTGCAGACCCTTGTGACACAGTCTAGGAGCCGATGAGTAGGAGCATGCAACTCCCATACTAAGCCTATGTCACGGCATTTTTACAGACTGATCTTTTTTAAGTATATCTGTTCTTTAGTGAAAGAAAGGCAGTTCCGGTCCAGTGACATAGTGAAGTCGATTAGCTGTTGTGATTGGTCGACGAAGCACAAATAAACGAGATTGTGAGATTGTTACATACATGCGTTATATTATATTGTGCGAAAGACGAAGAGCTTCAAGAGGTCGCTTCGGGAAGTCAGTGATAGACTGTACTTTAAAAGGCCAGTGAGGCTAGTCTCAAGTGCATCTGTCTCTCCGCATAAACCCCCTCAAAATGGGCGTGGCAGGCTAGAGACAGAGAGGCTTTCTCGAAGATCTTCCTCTTTCTTGGCGGGTTTGGAGGAGAAGTCGGATGACATTTCAGAGTCAAGCTTTTCGTCTTGCCCTACGAGATAACTTTCTTCATCCGTTAAAAGCCGACTACGTGCTGGGGAACAGGCTCAGCAGGGTAAACAAAAAATGCATTTTTATCACAGAATGCTGGGAAAAAGATAAGGAAAGCTTCTGAAAGATATCCTGAGGATAGCGATGATAACAGTAAAGAAGAGACTGGTAACAAGAGTCGTCAGGATAGAATAGATCTGGGAATTACTTTTGAGGACGAATCAGTCGCGGCCAAGCACGATGATCTATTGATTCTCAAGAAACGCAATATTCATTTGGACGAGCTTGCCCTCCAACCTCCGGAAAAGGTAAGCTTTACTGCTAGAGCAACGACACGTGACTTTTTTCACTTTTGCTGTGTCACGTGTTGATGATCTAGACGGCTGTCATCATCACGTGACATTCTGTGGATCACTTGTACCCAGCTCCATTTCTTTTGAACCCTGAGTTTGGTTCATTTTGACGATTGATAAAGCAATGATTAGCACTGCGCTAGTACACTGAGCAGTAATTGTTTTATTTTTCAAGGAAGAAATATTTGACGACAAAGTGAAAACAAAACGGCCCAAGACCAGAATTGCTTTAGCCAAGAAACAGTTGAATAAAGGTGTCAAATTGAACACAAAGGTCGTGTTTAATGACGAAGGAGAGGTGAGATATCTTTTGAATGAGAAAAAAAAGGTTAACAACTTGCAAAAGCCTGATAAGGAAAGACAGTGCGTTTTGAAATATTGAAATGCTTTGCCTCATTTGCATTCAAAAGTTTACTGCTTATGGGGCGCCCGTTTCTCGAAAGTCCCGAAACTTTTCGGTTGACATAAGACTCTTTATAACTTCAAAGTGAAGGTGTTCCGAAATATTGCAGTTATTTTAATTTTCATTCCTCGCCTTTAACTATCGAGCAAGTAGTTAAAGGAAGGCAATAGGGAGCTTCGGAAAAGAGGACGTCGACGACAGCGAGAATGTCATCTGAAAATGTAATTTCACGTTTCTGCAATCATTTCTCAATCATTCCAAGTCTTTATACTTGCAAAATGTGTTCTAAGTATCCTGGAATGAAAT
>BLAZ01001388.1:3343983-3346483 GCA_014633955.1 Acropora tenuis
TTGCAAATGTCAAACAATTATAGCATGACCAACTCTCTGAATTTAGAGACCATTTATAAATTCTTCTTACTTGATGGTTATTTTGTTAAAGAACCCCTGTGCACAAGTTGCTCATGTACTTGGTTACCTCTTAGCAACTGTTCACTGGATGGGAAGTCACCCATAGATGTAGAAGAAGAACAAAGTTTGACCAGCTGAATAATAATATGTATATTCCAAAATAACAGAGCTAAGAATATATTTTGAAATGACTGAAAAATAAAAAGGCTTCAACAGGGTCTAATTCCACAAAATGTGCACCAAATGACATCACTCCAAGTTTTACTTCTGAAAGAATGGGTGAATGGTTGATGCAATCCAATGATATGTTGCTATGTGGCAACTAAGAACATGACCAGCTGATGCAGCTACATATTCTTTCACCTTCTAACAAGAAAGCGGGTACACTGAGAATGCCTAACCTCCACCAGTGTTCTTCATTAGGTTTTATTTTCAAACCAAGCATGGAGTTTTTCAAACTCTTCTTTCAAAGATGCTCATTTCAGAACTGGTTTATGTAACTGCGTGAAGCAACTTCAGAATACCCCACCACTTAGGAAGTGGTTTAACTGTACTTCTCCCAAAGTCCAATAATAATATAATATAATTTTAGTGCTTCCACAGTTCCACACTCTGATAGTAAAATAATAATTTGGCCGGTATGCCAGTGTATCCAAATTGACACATACTGTTCATCGCCAGGTTCTAAGAATGAAGCATGCAACATATCCGATGTCGACTACTTAATTAATTTGATTGTTAAGCATTCGATGATCATTTTATGTGGCAATATTGGCATCATGGTGCTAGAAACCGTGGGAGTAGCACTAGAAGACAAATATTAAGTATGGGGTATCTGGAGTTTAGCAACCTAATTTCTCGAAAACCTTCATGAAAACTATGAATCAAACGGCAAAAGATAGGAGATTTGTGGGAGGACAGTAAATTGAGATTCTCCTTTAGAGAGAAAAACCACCTTGATAACTCCTAAAGCGACCGATAAGTGCAGATAACACAATCGGCAAAATACATTCCAAAATTCACATTTAAATTTACGGTCTAAACACGATGACCAGGTTAGTAACAGTAGCCTTTTGATTGATAGGACCTAAAATCCAGTGAAATAAGTAATGCAATTTGTTACATAAAAAGTCATAATGTAAATCGTAGGACCAGACTTACTTTGTTGAGTTTTCCTAGAGCAGAAATAAGGTCAGCCCATTCACTGGAATACTCGAAACTCTTCAGTGCTTTATCAATGGCGTTGATAAACTGGCGGTATTTTGAGTCTGATAGTAGTTCTAACTCCTCGGCATTCATATTTTAAGATTGATTGAAACATCCGTGTAAAGATAAACATTGACCATGGCAGAAGCCGTGGCTTCCTCTCATCTCATTAAAACTTGGGAGTAATTCACCTTGTCGATCAAATTTCAAAACCGTCGCGAAAAAAAATTTTTCTCATGATCAAATAATGGAAATGAACCTTCTTTACAACATGCTGCACGGCATAGAGACCATCTAATGCGTGAAATATCCTTGTAATTAATTTTTAGTCAGTCAGGTGACGTCACGGTATATGACTCGCATTCTGTCTTCATTGTTTTTCAGAATAAGTGAATTCTCACCATATCATCATTAAAGAGGGAATTAAAAAGAAAAGCTGTTACTTCCTGGCATAAAAGCTATACAGTTGTCGCAGTTTTACTATACAGTTTTTCTCCTATTCTTCTACTCCGCCAATTCCATGTTTTGTCGTTCCTTTCTGTTAATATGCCAGGTTACCTAGTCCAAAGTTCTTTACCTCTTGTAAGCTCCAACATATTGTCTCCAAACGAATTTCTCGACTTATGCAAATTATGCTTGAGAATTATGAGTTGTTTATTGGAAACGGGGTCATCACAAATACCTTGAGCTTACCAATTCACCTACGCAATGGAAAGTGGCGATACAGATGTTCCAATAGATGGGCAAAATGAACCGAATGGTAGGGAAGTTGCATCATACTCACAACTCGGAGAAATCGAAGATGGAACGGATAATCCCAACGTCAGCTCACCCAGTTGGAGCTCCACTGTTCCTACAACAGCTCCGTCGTCCTCCTCGTTTAATTTTTGGGATGTCAATGGCTACAAACCATCTGTGAAGAGAATCGACGATGGAGCAAGATTATGCGACGATTTTTTAAAGCTGCTCTCGGAAAGAGCAGAGATCGAGGGACTGTACGCAACAAAGTTACAAGGTACGTGCTGCAATGACATGCTCCGCTGAATTTATGAGTTTTATACAATCAAGCGAGAAGGACGCGAGAAGTTGTGGTAAGTGATTAAGTGACTGACACCGCAAGCGTGTTTAAAATCAGAGCGCTGTAAATTAAAACAAGTAACACATCCTCTCAAATGCAAATTGAAGTCACATTCGTAAATAATACTACTACTTTATTATTATAGACCTTTTCGTC
>BLAZ01001388.1:3407594-3415094 GCA_014633955.1 Acropora tenuis
TACCAAACTTCGGCTTACCGAAGAATAAGCCACGTTGAGCCTTGTGAAGGACATGGTCTTCCATGATTTCCTTGGAACGAAGAAAAGAAAAACATGATTTATTGGGCGATAAAAATAACTACTTCACGCTGTGTGGTTTAACAGTGATTCACAGTGCTTCAATGGATGATGAAAAGGTTCCTCCTCTGGTCTTATTTTTGGCAGGAATTCGTCACCATACACTTACGCGAGCGTTGTTTTGAAATGAATAGAATTGAGCGAAGAGGGCGAGAAATATATTCCAACTGTCCTGGTAATAGTAATCAGATTTTCGCCTCTAGGAATACTATTCCGAAGTTGTATATTAGTTCCCTTATCTATAAGCCAAGCAGCTATGTCTGCGAATTCGTCTAAGGGAACCGTGGATTAATATAAATTATTTCCTGTTTTTTTAGCAGGACTGAATACAGACAAGGAAGGAAAAGAGTTGGGCATATCACCCATGCATGCTTTGTTTGATATTTTTTGTTTTATTCACGCAGTTAACACAAGAAGAATCTTACTTGGTAAAAGTAACATGAGCCTTTAACCGCTGACAGACAACGGTATTCAATTTCTTGCGCCGTAGTTCAATTTATGAAAATAATTAAAATCTTACGTTCCAGGGCTACTCTTTATAAGATAGTGTTTCATTCTGAGCCTTTTACAAAGTCATCAACACATACCTGTCTTGTAAGAATTCTTTTAAAGCTTAAATTTACATACACTTGTAAAATCAAAATAGCACAGTTTCTGTTTAGAATTTTAAGGCCACTTTCACGAAGATCTCACCTCAGAACTCATCTTGTCTTGTCGATTGTTTCTGAAATGATATACAAAATTTCAGTGAGAACATTAATATGTGTCCACAGACTAAAAAATAGTCGGGTAACTTTTAATCATCGTTTTTAACTCACGCGCCGCATGCGCAGAGACCGGGGTAAGCGTGGAAACAGTCGCGTTCTCAGAGCTCCTGTCTCTCTGATTTGCGAATTCCACGTTCTCAAACTTGTTGTCAGGGAAACAGATGATGGTGGATACGGATGCGTTTAGCAGATTTTCTTGACTTACTTTCATGGTGGGATGTTGAGCGTAAACAGAGTAGCGTGAACCACATTCGTGAAATCAATCTATTGCACAATTTTCAGCCATGCATCTATGAAACATAATGCGCACTTGAATAAAAAAAAAACTGTATTCTGCCAAAAAAATTAAACCTGAGGGTGTGTAGTTCGCGCGCGTCCCGCGAGCTTACTCGCGCTTTCGCGCTGACCTTGTGTAAGTAATGCTCTTCAATTGTATTTTTAAGCCGAAATGCCGTCCACAGTGATGGCTTGCGAAAGAAGAACTGCGGAGAAATTTCGTCCGGCGTTATGATTCTGACAAGAGCCGCATAATGAGAGCAATACAATAGCGCTGACCCAGCCCCCAAGAGAGATTCTCCTGTATAAAAGGCTGGCAAACGTTTCAGGGCTTTTTTAGATCCTTCCCACACATGTAGACAAAACAAACAATTTCTGTCATCACCCCAGTGAGTCATGGGTTAATGGCAATGCTCATGTTGTGTCATATCTTTGGATCAAAATCTTCAAAGGCACCGCCAGGAAAGTCAAGTGTCTTGTTTCGATACCAAAAATTAAACTCGTCTTGCATTTAGGTGAAAAGCGAAAAAAAAACGTTTTAGATCCTTCCTACATAAGTAAACAGAACAAACAATTTCTGTCACCACCCCAGTGAGTCATGGGTTCCTGTCAGTGCTCATGTTGTGTCATATCCTTGGATCAAAGCCACCGCCAGAAAACTTCAGACCCACTTAAAAACATATGAAACCTGGAAAATTCAGCGATGTGTATTTCTTCAGTCGTTTCCTTAAGTTTTGTTAAGACTCCATTTAGCGTCTTGTTTCGATACCAAAAATTAAACTCCTCTTGCATTTAGCTAAAAAGCAAAGAAAAAAAAACGTCATTTTCGAAAAAATGCTCGAAAATGTAAGGTGGCTCTGAACCCCATGTACAGAATTGCCAAAAGTTGGAATCTAAGTTGCCACAAAATTTTACCGTGCCGTTTTTGAATTATAAGCCCCTAAAGCTGTAATTAAGGGTGTTTTTAAGAGGCCATACTGTTGGTATTGTAACCTATAACGTCAAAAAAATGATTACAACGTGTTCACCAATGATTGAGCGGTTTTTTGATACCATTATAGCATCAAGTGATAAAGAGTGGTTATAACGACCCTTCCAAATAAAAAAATAAGTGCTGGAACTGTATTGAGCCACCTTAATTAAACCAAAATTTTAATGTTGTTTTTAGGTTGTTGGCAGATGTGACCGACCGTCGATCATTTTATACTGTTCGCCGAAAACTGTCACAAGAAGATCTTTTTGCAATTAACTGAGATTTGGACTTCAGGTTTCTTACTCCCCGCCTCCTACCCCTTGATAAACTCATATTCCTCAGGGGAAAAACAAGCGTGCAAGTATGTTTAAATATTGAAAAAGAAACCGTCGCCTTTGCCCTCAAAACTAAAATTTGCACACGTGAAAACACGCACTCCTCCTTTAATATTGAGAAATGAAGGTATTTCAAAAAATCATAAGCTTCTCACGAAATTTCAGCCAAATTTCAATTCATGACTCTAACGGTCTCAAGCTGTCGGGCCCACAAGCCTTAAATGCCGCGGGCTAACACATTTAAAAAATCCTGCTCTCGTTTAACTCCCTGGTTAAACGCTTTAAGATGTAAGAAGTCCACACAGCATTTTGTTGCTTCACGAGACAGAACACCAAATTAAGAGCTGTCGGGATTAATTTGCGTTCGATGAACGGCAAAAACCTACCCTCGAGAAATTATTTTGAAAAGATATTAAGTATCGTCTCAACAAAAGGGCGTTCTCTCGAATACTGACACAGATAACGTTACGCTTCAAACAATCAGCTAGCTTTAGAGGTCAGTATAGAATAGTGTAATCCGAGACTGCGAGACCGCGACCCTTTTCTTAAATCCGTGTTTCTATCAAATCCGAGCCAGAAAATTTACCACTAAAACGACGAGACACTAGGTGCGGGAAAAATGTCGGGTCGATAGCATTGAAACGGACCTTTAATAGGCACTGTAATCTCGAGGGGAAGCTGGTATTGCTCCATATCTTAATCATTCATAATGTGATGGTTCTTTGGGCGTTGCTGACAACAGAAATATAATAGACCAGTTTACTTTCATGCTAATTAAAATGTGTGCTTCGAGTTAAAATTACGTATAATTCACTGGATTTGCAAATTCAAATGATCAAGATTCGAGACTTAGATTCCAATTTCAAATGCTGAGAAGCATCATTTTCGCAAGGGCATTCTATACACTCAGCTCGCTTTCTAGTCCCCGAAATTTTGCAAAACCTGGGAAAATTGCGGTATAACAATATGCTAAAATAAAACATATGCTAGAATAAAAAGCAGCAATCCCTAATATATAGCGAAAGACCTCTTACCTCCAGAGAAGTGAGCAGAAACCGAATGACCGCGGACGCAACTCGAAAGAAGTGCCCAGCTGCAAACCCAGACGGTCGGATTAATGTCTTCGATGAAAATTGCCTTTGGTAAATATCCCACTTGTCTCCCGTGCTGGTGAGGAGAATCTAAGACGAAGTGAAGGGAATTGCTCGACAGATACTTAAATCTCTTTGTATGATAGTATATTACCCTGCACGTTACTTCTTCATAAATAAGGACCTTTACCTTTAGACAAAAGCTTGCGTGTGATTTTTAGCCGCTACGCAGAATTTAGTTTAAAGTTATCTCTGAAATGAGGTGATTAACAGTTATATTCTCCTAGTAATTATGACGCAGGGCATTACACGTAACTTCTGCCTGGAACTATTTTGAGGACAGTTGTTTTCAACAGAGATGTATTCAAGGCTTGATTATGAAAAACAAATTTTCTTATCTTTCTAGTAATCTAGCAAATCTGCTCTTGAGTTAACACTAGCAATAGCTGATAACAGTTTCAGCAACGAGCAAGCAAATAATCTCGTCGTAACCTGAAGTTACAAGAACATATGGGTGGGAAAAGCGAGCCAAAGCGAGCCAAAGCAACCCGGGTGGGGAGAGGGGCGGGGTGGTACTTGACCCGTGTTTGGTGCCACTGAGGATGAGCAACCCAAACCCTGTCAAGGTCCACCATTTTAAAAGCAACAGCCATAATATCTAGGCGTGAAAATGATTTAATGTTGACTGATGAACTGCTAAATAAATCCAGATAAACGTCTTCGATTCGGAGTGATAAATACTCGACGACAGCCTTGCAGCCATGGCCCTGTCTAGGACAAACTCCATTGAAATGACCCTATCCACCGACACGTCCCGTATAGGCCATATAAGGGAGTCCCCCCTTTTCCCCCAACCTACCGGGCACATCAATAAGAACAAGCAAACCCAGTCATGCTCGAGTTTCTTCGTTTGTTGAAGTTGTTTTAGCTATCTAAGAGCCTGGGTAAAATTATCGCGACGTGTCGAGAAACGGATACTTTAGTCCAGAAGAGATTGCATTTGATTGGAATATGCTTTTAACACACGTTT
Organism: Acropora tenuis; assembly: GCA_014633955.1. NCBI lineage: Eukaryota > Metazoa > Cnidaria > Anthozoa > Scleractinia > Acroporidae > Acropora > Acropora tenuis. The sequence goes on from BLAZ01001388.1 coordinate 3,412,184, forward strand.
AGGGAATGCAAAGTCTAAGGTACAGTGAACTTCTTCCGGAGAGCAAAACTGTAACACTAGAGGTAAACATTTTTTCAAAGCGTTTTTGTATCCTGGATTCGGCCTACTGAAGACCAAACAAACGGAGACATACGTGACTGAAAGACAAAGGTCGAGAATAAGTGCAAAGCTTTGTCATGCACCCCTTGGGCAAATGCTTTAGGGTATCTTTTGGTACCATGGATTCCAAACGAGGGAGTAAATAAACCGAGGTACAAGTGACTGAAAGACAAGTGAAGATTAAACGGAAACCTCGCTCTTTGTATTTTGACTCGCCCTACGGGCCCGCCAAAACACGGCACAACTCGCCAAAATACTCAATGATACTACACAACAAAACGTCTAATAAGATATATGCATTCTGCAAAAAAAAATTAACGTTAGGGTGTGCAGTTCGCGCGCAGTTCGCGCGTCTCGTGGGCTTACTCGCGCTTTCGACCATTCGCCTCTCCCTCTGTGTTCGTGTGAATGCTTGCTATAAAACGACTGTTTACCAGCCTAACGCGTCCAGAGATATAAAAGTAATGCTCTTCGATAACATTTCAGGCCGAAAAGCCATCCAAATTGATGGCTTGCGAAAGAAGAACTGCGGAGAAATTTTTCCAGGCGTTGTGATTCTGACATGTCAAAGCAACACAGAGTGTAATACAATTCCGCTGACCCTATCCTCATGGGAGAGTCTCTTGTATAAAAGGCTGGCAACGTTTCAGGGCTTTTTTTAGATCCTTCTCACACAAGTAGACAAAACAAACAATTTCTGTCACCACCCCAGTGAGTCATGGGCTATTGGCAATGCTTATGTTGTGTCGTATCTTTGGATTAAAATTTTATATTTTGTCACTTCTGCCGGCCTAATTCCCTGGTTAAACTTTTTATGATGTTAGTCCACACAGTATTTTGTTGCTTCACGAGACAGAACACCAAATTGTGAACCGTGGGGATTAAATTGAATTCGATGAACGGCAAAAATCTAACCTCGAGAAATCATTTTGCAAAGGCGTGAAGGTATCAAGCATTGTCTCAACTGAAGGGCGTTCTCTCGAATACTGACACAGATGAAGTTAAGCTTTAAACAGTCAGCTCGCTTTAGGGGTCAGTATAGAATGGCGTAATCCGAGACTTTGTGAGACCGCGACCCTTTTCTTAAATCCGATACCGAGACTTGCGTGTTTCTATTAAATCCCAGCCAGAAAATTTACCACTAAAACGACGAGACACTACGTGCGGGAAACTATCGGGTCGATAGTATTGAAACGGGCCCCTGACAGCTACTGTGACCTCAAGCGGAAGCTGCTATTGCTCCAATATCTGAATCATTCACGATATGTTAGTTTTTAGGACGTTGCTGATAACAGAAATATACTAGAGCAGTTTCTTTTCATGCTAGTTGAAATGTGAGCTTCGAGTTAAAACCATGAATAATTCACTAGATTCGCAAATTCAAATGATCCAAATTCAAGACTTGAATTCCAATTTCAAATGCTAAGAAGCATTATTTCTGCATAGACCCTCACCTCGCTTTTTAGTCCTCGAAATTTTGCAACAACTGGGAAAATTGCGTTATAACAACGCCTCTGTCAAAACATATACTAGAATAAGTAGAATAAGCAGCAGCAATCCCTAATGAATAGCGAATTCAAAGGCATCTTACCTCCAGAGACGCCAGTAGAAACCGAACGACTGCGAACGTAACTCGAAGGAAGTGCCCCGGCAGCTGCGAAAACCCATACGGGGGGGTTAATGTCGTCGGTGAAAATTGCCTTTGGCAAATACTCCACTCGTCTCCCGGGCTGGAGCGGAGAATCTAAGAAGAAGTAAAGGGAATTGCTTAATGGATATTTAAGTAGTAAATTGCTCCTGCACGTTACTTCGTTGGACAAAAGCTTGTGATTTTTCAACGCTAAGGCGAATTTAGTTTAAAGGTATCTCTGCAGTGAGGTGATGAACAGTTATGTTCTCCTACTAATTGTTAGGCATCCGGCAGCACGTCCCGCATAGGCCATAGCTATCTTTTAGTTTCGCTTTAAGTCAAAAGTTTATATTCCATCATGTAATTGGCACGAACGATTTTAAGTTTATGTATTCCTTTTTCTGCTTTAAAACTGGAAAATAAACGTAAAATAATCTTTTTTAAATTCCAATTCAGACTGAAAATTCATCAATCCTCAACCGCAGTTTCCATACTTATGCACAAGTTATTTCACTTACCCAATATTTCCTGCTAACTTCGTGGCCTTGTCAGGAAACGTGCAGCTCGAGAAACACGCAAGAGATACATAAGTTTCTTGCAGTTCACGAAGTTCCTCGACGTTAGCACAGAAAGCTGACCAGGTAGACTTTGTTACTCATATTTCTGAGTTTACGTTTCCTACATTAAAATGTGCCAATTTATTGTAAATTAGTTTGCCTTTATCTTTCCTTTGTATGGTTACAGCAAAGTAGACCGTTTAAGGACAGCGTTTTCACGCTCCAGTCGACCAAATGGCATTTCCAACAAAAACCATCAAGAAACATGACATCAGTAAAGACCTATTAAACTTTTTCCGGTAGAATTAAAACTATTTCAGACCGTTTAACCAATGAAAGCAGGAGCAGTGCTGATTAAACAAACACTTCTTCAAATAAAAATGGAGTGGATGACGTGAGGATGAATGGTTGATTCTCTTAATATTACATTAACAAACGCAAGCAGAAAACACAATTATGCATACGAGGAATGCTTTAATTTATTTTACATCTTTGTTTAAAGATTTACAACTTTATCTGCGTAAAACAAAACAAACGAATTCCACTATATCTTGTTTGACTATTACTATTCATCCAATCTTTTCACAAAGCTAACAAAACGTAACTTTCTACGGATTAAAAGAAG
>BLAZ01001388.1:3453075-3455575 GCA_014633955.1 Acropora tenuis
GGGATTTGGCATGGGAGGCTGGCCCCAATCTGTGTTAGGTTTTGTCTTCTGCCCCAAGAGAAATGTACTGGGCATGGAAGTCATTCTTAGACTGTTAGGAAGTGTTGTTGGCAATTCAATTCCTTTCAGTTTACTTTGAATTAGGTGTACGGCTATGGTGAATTCTTGCATGGTCATTTTTCCATCACGGTCAAGATCTGACAGGTTCCTGGAAATGTCAATGAAAAACGTTTAAAAGAAGTGACCAAGGTCTAATGCAAAGGAATTATTTGTTGATCTTCAGGGATGTCACCATTTTTTACCATAAGCAGGCAGCCCTTCCAGAAATTTAAACAACACAGAATACAGAAGTATGAAGTTGAGAAAGAAAAATTAATATGTTGACATATTACAACTCCAAGGAACGGCCTAGCATAGTGGCCAGAGCAAACAAACTTAAAGTACATGTAAGATGCAATTCTCACCGGTAGCCAGTTTCTTTTAAACAAGTACTGTTCTATGTAGATTTCAACTAAAATAATAATAAGCCACAACAGTGGTTGAGATACTTTGTTACGGTGATTCTGTAATAATTGTTACTATTAGTATATACCACACAAGTGAATAGTGCTTTTGGCACGCGCTGATTGGCTAGCCCAGAGGTGATTATCCAAGTACTATTCACCTCAGAGCAGCCGAAGAGAAACAAAATGGCTTCCCATTTCGCTTTGATTTCCGAAAAGGAAATTCTTTCAATGATCGAGGAGGCTGTACCGAGAAACAAAAATGGCAACAAATTTTGGTGTAACAGTATTTAATGGTAAGTTATTTAATCTCTCCAGCCTCATAATAATTATTATTCTAAGGCAAAAAATCAAAATACAATGCCTTGTTTAAGAAAACTGTCGAGCACCAAAATCACAATGAAAACAATGAAACATCTGATGTTTTTCAGCTTGATTTCAACAACAAGAGAAATTTAACTCAATCATTGAGGAAATGACACCGCAGCAACTTAACAAGTGCCTGTAAAAGTTTTATTTGTAGGCAAGAAGGCGAGACGTAATATTTTACAATAAAAAATCGCTTCCCGCTATTCGGACAGCCCTTGATCGCACTGCCCGCAAAATTTTTGCGGTATACTATCAAAAATAAACTTACTCTTTGGTCTGCTATTTATTCAACTTGTGTGGTATATACTAAAAAAATTATTCACCTCAGTGTCAGTGAATAGTGGTGGATATTTACTGAGCCACGAAGCGCCGAGGTAAATATCCACCATTATTCACCTCCACTTTGGTGAATAATTGTTAATTATTGTTTCTAATGCATAAACTGGAGTTCTTTACAGGGAATTCCACTATTGAGAAAAACTGCATCTCCACACCTGAAAAATTATGATAATTTTTGCATGTGTTTGAGATTGCCAATCAGCTGCTTACATGGTAATGCATTCTCTTCTTGAAATATGAAGGGTGTCAGCTTCTTGTTAGATGTTTGTACTGTATAAGAAGCAAAATAAAACATGGTTGCTTGGAGATACAGAATTTCTCTTCTCACATTTAACTCGATATCTCACTCGTTTGCTGCGCTCACTCATGAGATATTAAGTTGACCACCCAAAGAAAAATTCCATATCTCAGTGCGCCCATGTATTATTCACTCTATATCTTTTAAATTAAATCATATCTTCAACAACTCCCCCTCTCTCTCTTTTTCAACGTTTCAAAAGAAACTAGCAGTTGCAAAAATAATAATCTATTATAACAACACTTTGGAGGGTGGGGGGAGAGGGGCCTGTGGAATTATCAGAAGGGGAAGGTTTCAACCATACTCTGTCCCTTGATATAATGAAAGTTTAACTTACCATATCTGACCAAGAACCATTGGTGGAAGATTAGACTTGAGGAAATATTTCTTTGCTTGCTCTCCTGTTGAATGATAATAATAAGAACAAAAAAAATTATTATCTAAATCACAGTGCTTTAAGTTCAATAGAATAAATGTTTGCAATCCATTCCAACAGTTTCTCTTGATGCACAAACAATTTCAAAACTAAAATCAACTTAAAAGAGTGCAAGCTGGGATTTTTTAAAACTTATTTGCCCTTCAGTTCTACCATTGAATTGCAGGGTAGATAACAAAATAATAAAACACATGTTCTTACAAACAACTTCAAGAAACTAGGTTAGCAGCATAAAATTTCAGAAATATGATACTCAACATTTTGGTCACTTAATATGTTTACATTTACTTCTAAACCTCTATTCATTTTTCTGGTACATGCACACATCAAAGTTTGATTGTTAATTCTCTTTTCCTCTGTTAAAGGAAAGGTATCATTGATATGATTTCAATCTACAGTCTCTACTAGTTTGGTTTTCAATTCTCTTTCTCTGAACAGTTATTACTCCTCACTAATTTTGGGTCAAGGGACAAAGAAAATTGATGGTCAAACCTAGTTGGAATCACTTAAACACGAAATTCATTTGACCTTCATGCTTTAAGCCTGATGATGAAT
>BLAZ01001388.1:3533634-3536134 GCA_014633955.1 Acropora tenuis
GGGAAACAGGATATTGCAATTGAACAGTCTCCTCGTCAAGTTTAAGACAGTTGCACCGTTCATGTCATCATTCGTGCTGTAAGAGGTCATTTCCTTATCTTCGGTCTCTTGTTATATTGTGTCTCGCACATCAAATTGTCTCTCTAAACCTCCCCAAAATTTTCCCATTTCCTAGTAATGAATGGAACTCCTTTCTTCATTACTAGGGACCAATGTAGTCCTTCACCCTGTTCAATACCATTTCCTATGACGTGACGTTAAGACTTCGCATGCTCTTAGCCTTAGTACATCGCCTGTAGGAACAGTTTTCATACCAGGAACGCTGATGAGCTCTCAAAAAGAACTTTCCACCACGAAAGCATAATTGCTAAATTAAGGCGGGATTTTTTTAGGTAAAATGTTCTTGATGCAATGACAATTATTCTTCGGATTCCTTCAAATTCCCAGAGCCAACAAACACTGCGAAATCAAATTACACTGCTCTGAATGATATGTACATTTCCATTTGCGCATCCAACAAGAGCAGACCTCCCGTTAGACGCCATGTTCACTGTTGTAATGGTAGTGTTATTAACAGTAAACGTTCTCGGAAATTTATTAGATTTCACTCCCTTTGCCTTAAAAACTCCGTCGTCGAGTCCGTAAGCTACTAGTTCTTCCGAGAGGCTTTTTAAGGAGGAGTCAATACTTGCACCATTGACACCAGAAAACCTGCCCGGAATTCGAAACGTCTGAAGTGCCGATCCTCTTATGTCGAAGATTTGGATCACAGCTTCATCAGTAATAGAAAAGGCTTTGTCTTCCTTATGTCCCAGTAGTCCACTCTTGAGTCTTTCTGTGACAGAGACATGTTTCCTTGTTTGTATAAATGTTATCAAGTGATTACAGCCCACTGTAAGCTGGCGACTGGCGGATGGATGCTCCGATAACACCACTCTCCAGTTTGTGTGATAGTTGAGGTCCCACAAATGTACCTCGGTTGGTCCTTTCATGACCTCCTGATTGCTGCTTGATTGTGGAATACCGATAGCCGCTAGCTTACCGCAGGTATTCGATATGACTGCCTCCGTGACCTGAACGAATTGAGAAGGGGACATTTTTACTCGCTCGTGTTAAGTTTCGAGTCAAGTGTCCAAATGGTCACAACTACTAAAGTTTGCAATATCAAACATTAACTCTTTGCCGTTATTCGACTTTGACCCAGCACTACCCTCGGGAGTCATGAATGCAACGTTTAGGCATGGGTAAAATATTGTATTAACTGCCATATACCTTTTGTCCCTTGTCAACTGAAAATTTCTGTTCAAAAGGTTCCCTTTCATCTAGATCTTTCGGCGGAGGATCCCTGGGTTCATTTTTCGCCCACTTGTCCAGAGTGTACTTGTTGACCGCCAAGTACAGGCGGATTGTAGACGGTTCACTATCGGTCGTTAAGCAGCAGTACAGGCCATCAGAAGTGAACTTGGTGAAGAGGTGTTGGACGGTAAGAAATGTCAGAGTTCTATTTAGTAAGAAAGCTAAGACATTAGTGAGCCATTGCTGCTAACAACGTTAATTCATTCATTTTAATAAGCTGTTGACTCGTTTACACCGCCAGTAGGGTACAAGAGAGTTATTATGAAACAGCCATTTAATCTGTTTAGGGGTCAACCAGTCAGGTGAACAATCACTCAATCATTCTCCCAATCAACCTCAGTCAACCAGTTTAAAATTCAGTAAATTAACTAGTCAGCTAGCCCACCGGCCAGTCTGACTATGAGGTAATCAGTCGAACAGTCATTTAATTACATATAGTAACAGCCTGTTAGTCAGCCTCATACTACGTTTGTCTGCCAACCAGGCCAGCGGCTAGCCAAAGACTGAGGCAGTCAGTAGGCTGCAAGCCAATTAAACAGCCATTAAGTTAGCCAGCGAGGTCTAAAGCAAATTTGGAGAAGCCGACATCAGGCTATGAATAATTGGTTGATGGAGTGTTGAAACCCATTCTTAATTACGAATGCCGTGACATAAGCTCACAGAGGAAAGGTAACTGTTCCTCACTGACATAGGTATATTACCTGTGTGCTCCCATGATCAGGCTGGCATCAGACCCATGGCAGTCAACACCTGACTTAAGATGCCACACGTCCACACCAGTCTTTGTAAAAACTGACACAAACTGGTCGTCTTCGGAAAAACAAGGGCCGATTCCGCTTCCTTGGTAAACAGAACATAACACTGTCTTTTAAGTTTTAAGTTAAGATCTTGTTGAGCGATGCATAGTGAAACAGCTACTTTTGTTTCTAAACAAAACGTCAGTAGATTGGTGAAACTTTGAGGCATTGCCTTTTTCAGCTTTAAAGCTATTAAGTATTGAACCGTTTGAACGGATTTCTGAAGATGAAGGAGCGGTTTTGTAGTTTTACTTTGGATCTGTTGTAATCGATTGGAAGATGAAATGGTCGGTTGTAGCCTCCACGTTCGCATTAATACTTTGAGGTCTAAAGTTTGTTTTCGCTGA
>BLAZ01001388.1:3551134-3553634 GCA_014633955.1 Acropora tenuis
TGTTATGTTTTGTTAGTGAGGGCATTTTTTCCTGACTGGAGCAAGTGATAGAAGAAGAGGAAATTTTGATGGAAAAGTCAGTTCATCTGAAGGCTCTTAACCCTGTTATCCAAAGAAAAGGATGACACGGTCCCTTAACCGTGACTGACAGGTAACAACAGTCCGCTTCCTGGCTGACTCGAAGTTTGATGCGACATGAGATTATAGTTTGACAACATCATTCCATACTCTTAAGACTTCACGAATTCATAAATTGGAATCCATGTCATACATTAGAATTTCCTAGATTATGAGAATCTTACCTTCCCGTATCGGCTCCGTTCCAGTTTTCAAGTGACGTGGTGAAAGCTTTTGCCAGTAGAGAGGTTTTCCCACATCCTGATACACCGTAGACAATGAAGGGCTGGTGATTTGGACAATATAAAACACAGAATCAATTAAAAGAACCAGTGAGGATGAATATTTGAACATCGTTTACAAGACGTAATCGCTAGCCGTCAATCGTTTACAAAGACTTTCAAACTAGAAGTATGTGAGGCTATACGAAAGATACATGTTCCAGTCAGTGACGTCTTTACACTTTCGTAACAGGATTTTGGCGAAGATATGACCTTACGTTGACCGGTCCAAGGGCTCCGCTACAGAGCTTAAGGAAACTAGTGGGAGGTACTGGCTATCAAAATTATCAATTCCAGTCCATGTGACAAACATCCCGGGCCGTGTACTGGTGCAATTTGAATTTAGAGTCATTTTGCCACACGACTTAGTTTAAGAGCCGGAGGTCTTGGACGTTGCTCTGGGCTGAGTTGATCAAAGCCCGAACAATCCTCGATTAGTGGATATTTTAATTGTTATTTATGCACTGTTAAAGGAGGACTTTTCACAAGATGAAGGTTTAAGGAAAAGAAATTTGTCATTTATAGCCTTATTGGGCCACATTTTTCTGGCATATCCTCCTAAAAAAAGTATAGCCATAAATAAATAGCGATTAAAACTTATCTAGGATTAGGTTAATTCGGGTTTGAACAACTGGGCCCTGAGTGTTAGAACGAGCGTCTGAACTCCTGAAGGGAGAGCTCATATTTACTTTTTAACCATAGCTATGATGATGACTGAAAACACGAATATTCCTAAAATGAGCCTTCACATTCAATCTGATTGCAGAAAGGCCACACATCTACATTCACATCCCCGGAGTGTGCAAGACTTTTGTCACGTGTAAAACAATGGAACACAAGAGCAACAATGACAACAGTTGAAAGACGTACCTTCCCACCATCCTCCAGCTTTAGGTAAGATTCAACCTGAAGAGCGGAGTGACAAAGTTTTCATTTCGCATATTGCAATGGGTTAAACTCTAGTAAAACGATTTCCAAAGAATTTATTTTTTTTTTATCTAGGCTACAAGCAATTAATTTTCCTGTTCTTCTGAAAAACAATAACGAAGAAGGCTCGTTTTTAAAGTAGGCTTCAGTGACCACTGATTGTATCCTGGAATAAAAAAAGTTCTCCAGAGTTGAATATTCGTCAAGGACAACTCGATAAATAGCCTTTTGTTTACACCAACACTAGCAAGGCCATGGATAAAACGACACGGTGTTACCTCTCTCAATAGTTGAATTCTTCCCACAAATTCTTCTGTTTTCGTTCTTGTGATCGTGGCATGGTGGCAAATTTCGCCGTACAAAGGATCATCTATTACATGATGTTTGGCCGCAGCTGTAAAAAAGACGGTAAGTGCTTTACTGAGGAGACAATTGATCTGCCGATAATAATGCGGTGTTACTTTCAAACAATCCGTGCATTATTAACCGTATAGAATTTCATACGCTTTTTTCGCTCAAGAAAAACTCAATCAGCTTCAAGTGTAGATCGAAGGGAAAAAACGGCTTTCAATCCAGATTCAGACATAATTCGGTTGAAATCCATACGCAATCTCCAATTCTCCCGGTTGCATGTTATAAGAGTTTTCGTTTGGAAAAATGTCCTCTAGATTTTGTCCTGGACATCTGTCCAGAATGAACTTGCCACAAACGAGAGTAATATTTAACAATTATTCTTTTATCTATTCGTTTCACAGGCATTGTGATGAAATACTATGCTTATGGGTTCATGCCTTATCTGTAAGGGTACCGAAATGATAGGGTTTACATCGGTGTAAAAACCTGTGACATTTTTTCTTTGTTTTCTTGGCTCGTGCTGGGGTTTGGTTATTTGTTTTCTTTGTTTTACGTCATCCGTGAGTTTGACAAGTTTTTACACCGAGGATGAGCCAAATGATAAGTACAATTTGATGACAGAAAAACACCCCTCAGCAGTCTTACTACAGGACTAAGCGGCAATCAACAGGACAACAATCGGGATATATCACTTTTATCACTAACTGATGGGGAAATCTTTGTGTATGTCATGTACTACTGAACCGACTACTTGCACGTCTCGAACAGTGGCTGCTGCCAGATAGCCAGAGCCGCTTCAGAGAGGGCTTTGCACAAGGCAC
>BLAZ01001388.1:3561134-3563634 GCA_014633955.1 Acropora tenuis
TTGTTTTAAAGTCGGTTGACAGCTGTAACAGCGACTTGCATTACACTTTGTCTGCTCAATGAGACCACCTAACGTAGTTTCATCTAAATATTTCCACGCCTCCTCCCCGGATGAGCCATCAGGGCCATCGGCGTTTCTCGGATTCAGCTCTGACAGCCTGAACCTTGCAGACCTCTGATGCGCTGACCATTAAGACTTCAGAGGAAGAAGACAGGCAAGCGGGCTATAATCCTGCATTGCCATTGATTTTGAGACGGTTGAGATCGCCGATTAGAAGTATGACACACCCTGGATAGCACCCTTCGATGGTCGTAAGGGAAGAGAAAAGATAATCAACCATGGCTGCATCACTGGCACCAGCAGGATATAACGTGTGGTAAACCGTACCCGCAGAAACCATGCAAGGGAAGCCTCCCGGTTGTCGCCTAGGTCTAAGATGAACCCATAGCACCTCTAGCTCAGGATGGTATAAAACAGTCAGGGCCGAGAACTTGATAGTATTATTGATGTAGAGACCCACGCCACCATGGACGCCGGACTTACGATTCTTTAAGCACAGGTTATAACCTGGAAGATGGAGATGATGTTCAGAAACAGTGTCATGACAAACCCAAGTTTCATTTAGCGATATGAGATCTGGCTTGATGTCATTAGCAAGCACCTAAGCTCATCGATCCTAGGACTAAGAGACATCATATTAGCTAGGACGACAGAGGGGTCGAATTCCCTAGAGTTCTGGCAGTTAAAAACACAAACATGACGAACTGGTATAACATGGCGTGACATGCGGCCACCGTGACGAGATCGGTATGCAAATTTGTCTCTCAGCTAATTTTGCGGACCACAGAGATCGGGTACAACTTGGTGTTATGGTGCACGAATTTATGCTAATTAATATGTAATGTAATAGGAATATCATAGGTTGAATGATATCATGGTTTCATAGGCTTCGTGGAGTCAAGGGCTTCGTGGTTTCATAGGTTTCGTAGTATCAATGGTTCCATAGGTTTCGTAATTCAAAGTTTGCAATTTCATCAAGTAGACGCATATGTTAATTGCTTTCTAGTTTCTAAAGAAACTGTGGCGCTGCGTCGGTGGGAGAGATGACTTTTATCAAACGAGTTGATAAAGGTTGAATTACCACCGTGAAAGCTGACGTTTCGAGCGTTAGCCCTTCGTCATAACGAAACCAAATTTTTGCCTATGTTAATGGTTTAATGGATCAGGAGTAGTCTGGCTTAAGCAATATTAAAATGGAAGGAAAACTATGAAGTTGTAATGGTAATACGTTTTCATTGTCTGACGCATATTTAAGCCTCAAATTATCCGTAAAGAGCTGTTTGTCCAAAGCTTTGATTCTGAAGGAAACGTTACTTCAGTACTTCCTTTTTCATTTTTTTTAATTTTGGTCCATTTTATCGGAGAATTATCTTTGCGGTATTCTTACTTGGCATGCCTATGAGGTCCCTGCAAATCCTCGACAGCCATTCAAATTACACATTTACTTGCTACGACGCACTATCAACGTTCCCTGTATAATCAAAAAAGCCGATTTCTAGCAAAAAAAGCTCTTGCCTATCTACAACCTTACAGATTCAAATCGATCAACAAACGTCTGATGCGTTCAATACGTCATCTAATACAAGCATATTTAGTATTTAGTACTGAGACCTTTTTCGTGAGTGAGACTTGGAGTTACTACCACCTAAACAAACCGTTTTGTCCTCAAAATGTTTCGTAATCAATATTGAACCACAGTCTACTACTCAACTTGTAACGATTTTCAGGGAAAAAAATCCTAGCATAAGGTATTTCAATGATTCTAGAAGTATAGAAGCTTGGTTGGTGCTTAGAAAAAATTTGGCTGCATTAAGACGAGATGAACACGTCAGCTGAGGCTAGTGTTTAGAAGTATTATCATCATAAACTGCACTCTCAATGTCCCATTGACACTAATTTCGATTTTTGGAAACGATTTGGTTTTGGCCGCCGTAATCAGAACTCCTTCGATTCATTCACCGTCCATGAATCTCCTCTGCAGCCTGGCTGTTTCAGACCTTCTTGTTGGATTGTTAGTTCAGTCACTTAACATTGCAAATGCTCTGGCAGATATTCATGTTCTACAACTCCTAACAGGTATGATGGCGTTTTTTGTTTAGGGCTTACTGCCATCAGCGTGGATTGTTTAATAGCACTTCTTTCTCACTTTCTATATCATAGTTTGGTCACTAAATCTCGCGTGAGAACGTTGTGCTCACAATTTGGTTGATAGGGGGACTTTCTTCAGGATTTTATCTCCAAAAGTAACCCATCCTCCCCTCTGAATTAACGATTGTCGTTAATTCTTAATTTGCTCTGAATTAACCGTGATTATCGTTAATTTGGGGCACTGCGAGCTTCATAGGGATGATGGGAAATGGGCAGTTTTTTTTTCGGAAAAGATACGCTGGACACAGGGCTCGAACCTGGGATTACTCGCTGACTAATCTCTTCATCTAAG
>BLAZ01001388.1:3648089-3653347 GCA_014633955.1 Acropora tenuis
GCACGCGATGCAATGCATAACTTCCATTCAACGGACGAATTAGAAAGGAAACAATTTTAGGAATTCTTTACCACAACTGCTGTCTCGGAAAAGTCAACAAGATACTGTTGAAACAGGGCTAAAAATTATCAATGGCCCCCAAAGTAGCGCATACTTTCTGATGTCGCTCACGCGACTGCCATTTAACGAGCATTTACCAGGTCTTGAGATATATTCCTTAGTGTTATTTTGAGATTTTGACAAGATTTTGAGAAAAATGTTAGATTTCTAGAGAATTTGAGAAAATATGAGCTTTTCGTGTGGTTAATGGCGGATAAATAACCTGCCGATTTTCGGTAAACTTGACCCTTTGGCAAGTTTGCAACGCACAGGCAGGCAACCGTAGACTAAAAAAAATGAACTTAAAATTAGTGAAAGCAATGACTTAATTTAATAATGTAAAAGCAAAAACCAATAATAGACGGTCATCACCTTGTTTTGACCTCGAAAGTGTTCTAATAAGAATGTAACAATTGTGTATCAAGACTGTTTGTATCAAAGATTTCATCAGGCTGCTCAAATGAAGTGATTGAAATTAGTCACAACAAATGCAAATTAAAGGGCTCATTTGATTGAACACTGACCGGCTTCTCAGTGTCTTTAAGTAAACGACAAAAAATGGTTGCACGCGCAAAGAATTCCCTCAAGTATCAATTTTAAGTCAGTTGTAAATCTCTGGAACAATTTGCGAATCTCAATGCAGTTTTGACCTTGTCAAAATTACGACTACAAAATGAAGTCAGTGTTAAAAACGCTGGCCGAACTCATCGGTTAAGTTGATGACCAACGAATCTTGAAGATTATCTCAGATAAGTTTCACTGTTCGATATTTTAAAGTTATCTGTATGGAACACTTCCGGGAAGTGCTCGAGTGTTGGTTTCATATCATGTGTGCTAGCCTGCACAAAAAATCACCATTCAAACAACAGAAATACAATGGTTGTCTTTGCTTTCCTCGTTTGTTTGCGTTGCCGGCTAAACCTCAACATAAAACAGGACCACGCGTTTCCTTATGACTGAATAACAAAAGTTAATTCTCGAATAGAGAGTGACTTCATGGCCGTTTTCCTGCTGCGCAAGAAACCTTGACCATCCACGAAAATTTGTTATTATTCTCGTCCCACTGTTAAAACGATTTATGAGACATTTATCGCCTTTTTGAAACGCGCTTTGGATAAAAAAATACTTGTAAATCGTATTTACACCACAGCCTTTCAATATTTCCGGATACAGCAAAATAGAAACACGACAGTCCCAGCGGAAAGTCGGCAAACATAACTTAGTCACTTACCTCTATCCAGCTGGACGAGTCAGGTGGAAATAATGTAATCGTAAGTTGGAGTGAAATATAGGTTCAGAGTTATTGCCTTATTAAATTACGCTTGAGTGACTGGTGTAAATTAATCTCCTGTCCTGGGACGCGCCACGCTTCATGGAAAGCTTTACTAAAGCTTTGCGACATTCCAACTGAGTTGAAAATTAAAGACATTCTAACTGATTTAGAATGTCAGTTGAGGTGGCACAAACTTCAATCACTGAGCAATCAAAGTTTTGACGAAGCATGAAACAACTTTTTAATTGCGTGAAATCATTTCTTCGCGGGAATTTACTAAAATGAAAATCAGAATTCCAAGCAAGGAACACCATTATGATCAAGTTGGGGAAAGTATTCACTTTAAATTTTTTTCTCAATGCCGAGAAGATCGGATGTAGTCAAAACGAGAGGGTTTTTTGATAACTTTAGCATTGCTGAACTTCCTTCTTACGCAAAGAGGCGGCGCAGCAGTATTTGTATTATATTGTATTGTATTTGTTTATTGCGTTGTACAGCTCAATCAAGTCACATCTGCCATACACTCAGCCACTTTGCCAAACAACCGCCGAATTTTTAAATAGAGCCAAAAAGAACTAATAGCCCCATCGATCTTTGTTTTCTCATCGGCTTGTAAAAGTGACAAGCCGATATATTTGACGCGACAAGAATAGAGAGATGAGGAAATATTGAGCCGCGACGCCAAAATGGCCCTCAAACTATTTATTTGTCTGGTCGACATGCAATTAGGTGCTAATCAACTAGCATTACGCTCTTCACGGCCCAAGACCTCTTTTAAGAGTTTAAGCTGTTTCGACGAAATCTATCCGGCTCTTAATGACAGGTGAATAATCTTTCGAATGGACGAGCATTTCAAGAATGGCAACAAAGGAAACCCTTCAATGAATAAGCTCACCACGGTTTCACTCTTTCCAGTTAGGACTAGAACGAAAAATGAATAAATAATAAAGTGTTATATTTATGAGTGAGCAGGTCTCATAGCTGAGTTAATTTAGATGGAACCCCCCTGCTAGGCAAGAAAGTTTGTGAACAAAGATTCTTCTGCTTATTGTTTTGATAAACTAAGACAACGATTAGTTGCGTGGTTAGTTGGAACAAACAAAGGTCATGGCTCATAAGAGTTCCAAACAAAAAACATCAGGTCGTGTGCCACTCATGATAAATATTTGGTATTCTCAGTTATTTTAAAGATGTCTGCGTCTTTCAATTAAATATTGCCTTTGTCTTAAAGCAATCAATTGAAAGATGTTCTTTCAATAAATATCCTTGTAATTACTCTGTCGTGCAGCTGTTTGTTTTGTATCTAAAGAGACCCTTTTGATAACTTAAGGAACGCAAACAAACCGTTAGAGAGAATCGATTAAAGAAAAACAGTTTATGAGGACAGAATACTTTCCGTATGTGTGGGAGGTCACAATAATTCGTCCCCTTGCAGTTGCATATATATGTTAGCCTTAATCTCGTATCATCAATGATAAAGCTGTCTTGCAAACCGCTAAATTAGCGAGCTAAATATGTATGTATTTTCCTGTCCATCAATATTTTTGCCTTGAAAGTAAGAGGTGGTCCATGCAGTAGTCCGTTGGGAAATCTATGGTGTGGGGGTCAATCTTACCTTCTTACTAACAAATCGTGCCATTTTTTTTCTCGGGCTGGCTCTTTGCTCTTGCAAAAGTTTTGACGACGTATGTAATGATTCCATGTTTTCTTAAAAAGTAAACATGACACTAAACCGCACTAAAAAAATGTGTATGCCTTCTCACAATGAGAGTTGTGTGCTCAACTTGAAAATAGGCTTGCGCTGCTAGCCTATGGGACTATTTTGTTGACTGGTCAGTGTTCATTATTACTTTGGCAGCGATTTCGTTTTGATCAAAGAACTGGGAGTTTTGAAACGCCTGTTGTTTACCTTTCTAATTTTAGTCATCTATTTAGTTTTAAAACCATTGTCAATATTTTATACGTTTACTTTAACATGAAAAGTTGGAGAAATGCATGTGCTCGTCGCATGAACGAACTTATAAGAGATTTATTTATTCAGTTTTCTATGTGTATACAACTGGAAGAATTAAAATCTCCATTACTGACAGAAGAGGATCTAATACAAAAGAACAGTTCATAAGGACAGAATTCGATATGCGGACAAGACAAACCTAAATTGTCCCTCGTTCAAATATTATGTTAAGGTTGGCAAGAATTCTGGAAATGGCAGATGTGGGTTGGCCACTTGCTAGATGTAGGATGACATGGCAATATGAGAGAAAACATTATGAATTTCGCTCAAAGCTTCTATTGAGTGATTGAATAAGCACTCATGATTTTGGACGATGAGACAACTTTGGGCTTGTTTATAATTCAACGTAGCTAAAGAGGTACATCCACAATTATGGATTTCTAAGCGAGTTTTTGGTTTTGCCGTTTTGTTATTGTGCAATCAGAATGACCCACGAAGTGAAAAAGTGAAAAAAAAAAGATTTCATAGCCGTAAATGCCCATGTTAACAACCGAAGAAAAAGCAAACAGGTTAAATAAGAACAAAAAAAAACAACAAAAAACATAAAAACGCAAGACAAAACTAACTGGCCACGTGCTGGTCTTCCGTGTAAAGATGATTGCAAAGTGCGCTCCGTATATTAAACCATAGTTAATAGTAACTATGATTAAACTGAGTAGAAACGAAAGGAAAGTTTGTATTGGACAAAGCCACTTTCATTTCTATTCGAGAAAAAACAAGTATTTCCTAATCAGCAGCGGGATTAAATGAATCTCTGAAAGTCAATGATTTGGAAGTAATTGCTGTATTAGTAACACCCATGACGATGTGTCATCTGCGGCCAGAAAATGATCGGAATTTGATCGAAACCATTTCCGAAGAAAAAACTACTATATAAACACACTTGTTTGGATGGCAATCGGATTATGTTAAAGCGATTCAAAGAAGTTATAATTGTTTCCAATCTCGTAGTAAAAAAAGAAGCTTTTTTACCACACACACCTTTTCCGCTTTGACTAAACGCATCGGACGAGACTAATAACTTAAAACGACCCCTTAGCGTCTCGGTGATTTGTTTCTGCGTTTGTACCTGCAGCCAGTGCCCGCCGAAACCTTTAGAAACGTTTGTGGGACTTGAGTATACAAAATCCTCTGCATTCGTAAAAATATCACAAGCAATCCGTCTTGAATAACCCATTTTTCTTAAATTAGAATTCGCGGAAGCACTTCCTTATTTTTTTGGTGTTAAACTTGGTTTTAAAATTGGTGTTAAAATTTTCAGACTCATTATGTCTAAACCTCAACGTTGGATGATTTCTGAACGTCACGGTTGGACGATTTTTCGGTAAGTCTATAAGCCACAAGTGGTTGGATAATGCTTTTTTTGGTTCAAGGATTATCTTAATTGAGTGAATTATTTAGCCTGTGGGTTTCATATCAATTGCCTTTTGCCACCTTCAGGTGTCAACGCCGTCATGATAATTTTCTCGAGTCCCCTCGAGTTTCCTTTAGCCGAACACAAGTGCTTTACTCTGTTTATGGACACTCAAAATCGAATTGAATAACTTCAAATCTAAATCCATGTTAATTAAGAACTTAGGGGCAATGGGGATTATTCGCGAAGAAGACACATCGCAAGAAAAATAGAGGTCTGACAAACTCATATCATCGAGTTTTGAATTCGAACTCTTAATATACATTATAAAAGCCGAGCATTCAGTTCCCTTTCCACCAGCAATGCATCGGCGAAGACTTCCCAAAGGATGAAAATGAGAAAGCTGCCGAAATGCAAATGATATTAGTTTCCCAATCGACGGCATCGTTAAAATTTGGAACAAGAACGACACAAAATTACGGACGAAATTAGTCCAAAAAGATCCAAACTGTTTGTTA
>BLAZ01001388.1:3657868-3660368 GCA_014633955.1 Acropora tenuis
ACATATCATGTCGGCCGAAGAATGTAGAAATCATTATTCAAATGATAGAAATGAAATGTTTTTCCTTAATTTTTCTTGTTTGTTTGCTTTTCGGGCTAAATCGTGGCCGTGGCAGATTTCAGGACCAAGAGTTATCGCTGAGAATAACAAAAGCTTATTATTTAATTATTGTTATCTGTCTCGTACGCCAAAATCTACAATATTTCCGGTCCGTTTTGTGATTTTGAGTGAGATAATAGCCATTTTCCTGATAGAAGTAACCTTGAGCAGCGTTAAGAACCCGATTTTTGTAATCTTTATAGCGGTCTCAGAGAAAAAACATTGTTTGACGCCGAACGCCGCTAAACGTTTGTTACTTTTTCATCTATCACTTTGTGGTGATCGTCTATCGTAGCCGGAGTCGCAGTATTCGTGTCTAAACCCAGGGCTTTGTAGCGGTCATCTCTTAGGAGTGCGGCAACCTTCTTTTGATTTCTTTCAAAATTATTTGTCCGTGTTTTCGCAATGAACTTTCGTGTGGTCAGAATCAGCTTCTTTGCACACGACAAACTACTTATATTTGCCGATTCACTGAATAAAAATCGTCCAACAAGAAAAATCGTCCGACAAGAAAACTCAGTACTCAAGATGGCAGCTCGAGCTTAAGTAAGATCTCTTACGTTAATACATAACAAGTGACTTCTTATTGAACTCCTGATGTTTTTGTATCCACGGAAATCTGTGGTTACTCGCTGCTGTTTAAGCAGGGCGAAAAGGCCGCGAAGATCATTTACGTTCATCATTAGGCGTGATCATGCATGTCATCGATTCGATCTAAAACGATTAATGAGACTTTAATCGCCTTCTTTAACGCGCTTTGGATAAAACATTGTAAATGCTACTTACACCACATCCCGGCACTCAATATTTGTGGCAACAGCGAAACACAAACATGACTGTCCCAGTGGAAAGTGGGCAAACATGGCTTAGTCACTTACCTCTATCCAGCTTGACGATTCACAAAGAAATAATGCAATTTGGCGTGGGAGTGAAATTTATAATTAACAAGCCTCCAAGTCATTGGAGCGACAGGTGTAAATTTTATGCCCCTTGGGAAAAGCCGCATTGGGCTTTAAAAACAACACGTGCCATCTCAACTAGTTTCTCAAATATTTAGCTTATGTTTTGGTAAGGGAGTGTCAATTCAGGTTGCATGAACTTCTCAATCAGCTTATGTTTCGGCCCGCTGTTTATGTACTCCGGCAACAAAATATTATTCTTTCGTTTTAGTAAATCATCTTAAAGTTTTCTGATCTTTGTCTAATATCAATCTTGCCCTGTTATTTACAAACCATTCTTGTGAAAGTTTTGACGACGTTTGCTAAAGAAAATTCCCTTAATACGGATTCCATACGCTAAACTATCTTTCTCAACGGCCGCGCTGCACCCTCGTTTGTTTCTTGGCCTGGGTCGCACGTGTGAACAATGATATGATTAAACCAGTGATTGACAACAGGAAATGATGTTACCGCAACTGTATACCAAATTACTTTTCTTGTTAAGATATAATTAGACCTTTGGCCGTGATCGGATTGAGATCTTCGTGTTATTTTGGAGACCTTTCAATTAAACTTGGAAACATATCTACTAGTGACATAGTTGGATACGACCTCCCGCGGCCGGAGAATTCAGAAAGCTTTCTTTCTTCGCCAAAGTAAACATAATACTTAACCGCACTAAAAAAGTGTATGCCCTCTGATTTTGGGACTTATGTTCTCAGCTTGGAAATTATGACAAAATTTCAAAGGCGCGCAAGCCTGTAGGCCTATGTTATTGATGGATACGCGCTAGTCTGCAGTCTTGTTTTAATGACGGATATTCCTCATCAATTTGGCCAGCCATGTTGTTTCGATCAGAAAGAAGTTTACATTTATTTTGTAAATTTATAGCTATTATGTCTGATGAAGTTACTCGGTACGCTGAAGTACGTACTCACTGTAGGCTAAGGGCCGGTAAATTGTAAAGACAAATTAATGGAACCGACTTCAAGTGACATAACATAACTGGAGCATATTCGCAGAGGCGCAGCGCGTTCAATTCCTTCTTACTCGAGCAGACACCAGATACCAAACTACTCGTGGATCTCTTCTAGATTTTTTTCAGACGCTCAAAATGCAAACAAATGTAGTTCTTGAAAGTTCAGTATTCGAAATCCAAATAAAGAATGGTGAGGAACGATTATGATTTTCCCTGACCCACCATGTCAACCGGAATTGCGCTGGAATTTAGTTCCACCACAGAGCCAGCCCCTTTTATTTGCAATCGTTTCTCTATTTTTAAACGTGGCCTAACAACAACTGACCTGCTGCCTAAATCTTCGAGATCTGATCTACTTAAAAGTGAGAAACTGATGTATTCGACACGACAAGAATAGACAAATGAAAAGGCGCTAAACCGTGACCCCAAACTTGAGCCCATCAGATGGAACCGCCAAATCCATAAATTTCTTGAGTGGACCTTA
>BLAZ01001388.1:3683650-3688650 GCA_014633955.1 Acropora tenuis
GTTTTAACCGTCTTTAAGTTACGCTGACAAACAGAAAGAAACAGAATAGAACGAAATTCATCGTCGACAGGAAAATTACTTAGTTATAACTCGTCTTTATAAACAAATTGCCTGACCATCTGAATCAAGAAACGCACTCGAAGCACGAAAAGCAAACAAACAAAAAATATGCTATGGTCAATCCAAAATGGGTGAATAAGGAACAGACTGATTATGGGGAAGCTGCATAGTGCAATCAGATTCAAAATGAGTCAATCACGGACCTGATCCGGCTTGGCATTACACCTTCAAAAGAAAACTCTGTGAAAATCGTTCTACTTGTGAAGAAAATGGCACCACTGAATTCAGTGGAGATCGTTTCTCAAATCTCGAATGAAGAACGACTCGTCTAAAATATCTGTTTCTTCATCGCTTGGAAGCTCCATTGTTGTATCAATGAAAAAGGCAATTTACGTACCTGGCAGAATGAAGCAGGGGTTTATCACTCCGTTTGAGAGCCGGCTTTCTTTAAGAGTTACCTCCTCTTGGCGGAATTAGCAGATATCGCGTCGTATCGTGGCTTTTAGACAGTTCGCGAATCCATCACCGCCCTCTTGTACTCAATGTGCTTGTGCAAGTATCATCGGCGGTGACCGAACAAAGGATTCAGACCTCATATGACGGTATCATATCGCAAAATATGGGGACACATAATTATTGCATAAAATTGTACGCCAAATTTATCACTTAACTTTTAAGGGCGTTTACAGGCGTAGCCCAACAAAAATCAGACGCCATGACAGATCAAATTGTCTTGCCGGTAATATTGCTATAGTTCTTTTGAGCTGCCAAACATACCGCAACTATTTTTGTTTGTGTGAAAGAATTAGACATTTCTTTTCTTTAAGCATAGTTTAACGATTAAACTCGTAATAAATCAGACAACTTAGCAACAATAGTAAATAATAAATAAGGTAACTTAGCAACACCAAAACAGACACAACGGAAAGGTTGGCGGCATCACGAGAGTAAAGTGAAAAACTGAGGCTTTTGCTTGTCATATGATCATCAGTTATTTCAGTGAAATTATCGGGTTAAAAGCTTTCTGAAAGCCCCAGCGTACAGACAAAATATAAGTTCAAATCATGAAGAAAAAATTCAGTGAGAAAGGGAATTAGGACATTTCGCCGCAGGCAAATTTCATCTTATAATCGTGAGAAGCCGGTTTATTTGTAGCATAACCTTGTCCTTTCTCGGTCAACCAGCTGCAAAATTAGCACGGAATATTGGTTCAACAGTACCTTATTAGCTGGGTTCATACTAGCGGAGTAAGTATGAACACCTGAGCCCTACTTCAGATGTGAACGACTTTAATTTCAGCTCAAGTAACCTAAGTTGTGGCTATGGTAACGCATTGCCTTTATAAGTAGCCGAAGTGCACTCTTAAGTCTAGTTCAGACCATCCTTACGAGCTTACTTATCTACTATCGAAACACATTCCGGGAATGGTCGTCAATCAGGCATGTTGTGCAGCGGAAAATTCAGAGTACTCAAACACGCGAACATGCAAAATTTACCTCTACTTCACCGAAAAACGACTGTGAATCAGTCCGTATAAATCTTACCAGGGGATGGATGACTACAAGCTTTCAGGCAAAGACCTCATGAAAGTCACCATGCTGTGTAACTGTTTTGTTTTGTTTAAAGGCTCTTTAGGCCACAGTCACAATTAACATACACGTGTCTTGTTCGACAGCAATACTTGAAACAAACACTTTACAAGAGTACCTTCTCCTCAGCAAGCGCAACTCATGTTTGGCTGACAATTCTGGCCATTTCCTTCGAGCAGCACCTCCTTTTATCGGCCGTCCGAACTAGGAAGGGCACAGTTCGACGAACAGAAAACAATTAAGTATCGATGATTTCAATCACTGAGCTCAGCAGCCCAAGCAACTCCAGTAACTCGCCCCGAACGAGATCGCCGATCCCAGTTGTAGCAAGCGCGGCATCTGCTTAAGCGATGGAGGAAAGCACTCAAGTTAAAAGTAAGGGGAGCGATCAAAGTCTGCGAACTGGAGCGAAGACGAGAAGTTCATGATCTTCTAGAAGCGTGGGGTCCTAGATATAGCCAGCTCCGGAGTGCCTTTCAAAGAGAAGAGGTAAACACATGAAACCAAATATATACCTCCTATAAATCTGTCAATCCCAATCGAAGCCAGAGGATGCTACAGCAAATAAAGAAACCGGCGATAGCAGAACTTGGAGTATGAGCATAAACAACTTAAGCAAAAGT
Source organism: Acropora tenuis (assembly GCA_014633955.1). Lineage (NCBI taxonomy): Eukaryota > Metazoa > Cnidaria > Anthozoa > Scleractinia > Acroporidae > Acropora > Acropora tenuis. The sequence continues at coordinate 3,685,923 of BLAZ01001388.1, forward strand.
CACAGAAAACCGGGGAAGCAGGAATCAAGCAAATCAAGATGACTTTCCTTTCTTCGACTATTTTGACGACGTAATGGGCCATCGCGACGGTGATGATCCCAGTAAATTGGCAGTTGAAGAAGCTCTATCTTCACTACGGAGAGCGAATACGCCACCATAAGAAGTAGTCAATCGACCAAAGTGTTTACGAGCCAACCTCAGAGGAGGTTCGGTTTTGGATAAACATTCGCTTGTAGACAACTTGCTCACAAGAAGAAAGATACCCGCTAATATATGTTGGTTCAGTTTACTGAAAGCGGGAGGTACAATCACAACGGTTAATGTCCCAAAACTTGATTTCAAGAAGTTGGTGTATTTCCCTTAATATCATCACTTGTAATGTAACATTTGCAGAGCAATAATTAGTGTTGTTCAAAGAAAATGGCAGCTCTACCAGGAGGATGAATGCAATGGCTCAAAGATTATTTTCTAGGACAAAAAACACGCCAAAATCGCCGCAAACAATAGAAGCACCATCACTTACGAAGGAATCGGACCTCGCTGCTTCTTTACCAACGCATTAGAGAAGGAGAAACATAGGAAATGTTAGACGCAGAACAAATTGAGGCATTAAAACCTATGGAAGTATGTTTAATGGGATCAATCCCAGTAAAATGGAAACATTCTTCGCTTAAGAACAACTCAAGGAGATCTCTGTCAACCTCAGTAGATAGATTTACATTTAGGGTCAACAGAAACTGGAATACACACGGTACGTTATCGTGTAAGCTATTAAATTGCATTTATCATCCCTCTCTTGATGGTTGCAAAGTATTTTCATATCTATATATATGATGTTAATACATGAAAAATATTTCAACTCCGGATTGAAACGAATATTCACCGGCACCGCAGAAGTCAGGGTTCGACTCCCGTTTGGGCCTGAATTTTTCAGGCCTTCCTCGTCAATTCAGAGGATCGTACACTGAAAAAAAAAAGGAATTTTATGATACTTTCAGAGTGATTTAAAAAAGAGTGAAGACCGGTGACCCTTTCAAATAACTCGAAATGTATCTAAAAACTACTTCACAGGGTAGTTTTTGTATCATTTGGTTGATTTTTGTCCCACAGCTGGGTCAAGTTGCGGTTAAATTTCACGTTACCGAGGACACGTTGCAAAACAGAAAATTAATGTAAAAAAAAGACCTCTCCTGAGGAGACATATTGTGATAAGAAAATTAGTGTATTCCTGTTGAACTTTAACCATGCGTTGGTCTTCTAAAGGTCAACACTGCCGCTTGAAAGAACTATTTCAGTATTGAACAAAATGCCTCTTTTCTTCAATGACCGGTATATTCATACATTCACTTTCGTTCATGAGCAGATTTCACAGCCTTTGTTTTGAAGGAGACAGTGAGGCTAAAATTGTAGAAAAAAACGTTCTGCATTCAATAAGGTTTCAAGTCCGGCACAATTTCTCGGGAGGTTCTTGTTTTTCTTCCATGAGAATATTAGGAACCACTTCCTTATTTTTTCATTTTAAAATTGATTTTGCGACTCAATCAACTTGAAGGTAGCAAAAGTCTATCAGCTGAAAAGCAGAAGACCGTATGCGCTGGGCGAAAAAAAGGGCACCTGAGAAAATAAGAGCCAAGGGTTTGAAGAGTTTGAAAGGAGGTGATGGGGGTTTCTTCAAACAAAAGACTGGACATTTCTGCCATTTAAACACAAGAGTGCCTCCGGAAATACTTGGGGGAAAAAAACTATGCGATGTCGCGACTAGATAAATTGAAAGATCAAATACTACATTAGAAGATATTTTCACGGTCAACCGATCTCAGACAGAGAAACATAATCACATGCGATTTCGGTAAACTTGTTTTAAGTTTGTTTCAAATTGCAACGCACAGGTAGACAACCTCAGACAAAAAGTGAACTTAAAATCAGTGAAAGCAATGAGGTAATTTAACAATTTTACATCAAAACCAATACTGGACGGTCATGACCTTGTTTTGACCTGCTGGGGAGTTGTTCTAATAAGAATATTACAACTTCAGAGTATGTTGTCAAAGAACTCGACGGGCAATTCATAGCAAGTCATTGATACTCACAGCAAATGCAAATTGCTGATCAAGGGCTCACTTGATCGAACCTGAGCGTTTGAGAAACTCAGCGACTCACCAGTGTATGCAAGCAAAACACACGTGCAAGGGCTAGAAGCCAAAAATTAAAATTTCCCATAAGTATCAAATTAACGTCAGCTGTAAATCTGTGGAATAATCAGGCAATCTCATGGCAGTTTTGACCTTGTCAAAATTACGAAATTGAAATGAAATCAGCGTTAAAAATGCAGGCCGGGTTTGTCGGTTTACTCCTCAAGTTCTAGTTGATGACTTTTCGCAATCGAATGTGGCAAGATTTGAAACTTGTCTGTTTTGAGCAATTCCAGGAAGTGCTCAAGTTTTGGATACATAATATGTCGGCCGAAGAATGTAGAAATCATTATTCAAATGATAGAAATGAAATTTTTTTTTCTTGTTTGTTTGCTTTTCGGGCTAAATCGTGGCCATGGCAGATTTCAGGACTAAGCGTTATCGTTGAGAATAACAAAAGTTTATTATTGTGATCTGTCTCGTACTACAAAATCTACAATATTTCCGGTCCGTTTTGTGATTTTGAGCGAGATACCCTGATAGAAGTAACCTTGAGCAGCGTTAAGAACCCGATTTTTGTAATCTTTTATAGCAGT
>BLAZ01001388.1:3698650-3701150 GCA_014633955.1 Acropora tenuis
TAATCGTATCCTAAAGACCGCAACTAAAACTCAGAACTAATTACGACTTCGAAATCAATGTCAAAAATGCAGGCAGGGTTCATCAGTTGAGTTCATGACTTTCCACCACTGAATATTGAAACTTAGATAACTTTCAATATTCAATATTTGAAAGTTATCTATTTCGTGCACTTCCGATAAGAGCAGGAAAGTGCGATACATATCACGCCGGCCAAAGAATGTTAAAATTATTATCCAAACAACAGAGAAGGAATAGTTGTCTTAACTTTTTTTGTTTGTTTGCTTCGTGACACAGTACAAGGCCATGCGTTGCGGTAACATCATTTCCTGTTCCCTATTTCCTGTTGTCAATCACTGATTTTATTATATTATTGTATATAAGCAACTACAGTTTTCTTGCTAGATTTGATAATACCTTTGGCCGTGATCGGATTGAGGTTTACATTTATTTTGTAAATTTGTTGTTATTATGTCTGATGAAGATAACCAGTACGCTGAGGTACGCACTCACTGTAGGCTAAGGGCCGGTAAATTGTAAAGACAAATTAATAGAACCGACTTCATTACACCAAAGAATAAAAATCGCGTTGTTAACTTATATGACATAACTGGAGCATATTCACAGAGGCGCAGTGCGTTCAATTCCTCCTTACTCACGCAGACGCCAGATACCCAGCTATTCGTGGATCTCTTCCAAATTGTTTTAAGACGCTCAAAATGCAAGCAAATGTAGTTCTTGAAAGACTTAGTTCAGTATTCGTCGTAATGATCAGTTAAACGAGTCGAAATATTTTAAGGAAACCCAAATGTTTAAATGTTATTTTTCCCCTAAGCAAACGAAATTTTAATTTTGTTTTCGCTTCATTGCTGTAGAGGACTTATCTTCTCTTTACAATACACCCATGCAGTTTCAATATTTTCTAAACGGGCCTACCTGCTTGGAATGCCCACAGTTGCCGTCGGCAAGGCCAATTAAGAACGCTGAGATGATTTAACACCTAGAAATCCCAATAAAGAATGGTGAAGAACGATTATGATTTTCACTGACCCAACTTGTCAACCGGAATTGCGCTGGAATTTAGTTCCACCACAGAGCCAGCCCCTTTTATTTGCATTTGTTTGCCAAAAAGTCTCTCTATTTTTAAACATGACCTAACAATAACTGACCTGCTGCCTAAATCTTCGAGATCTGATCTTCTTAAAAGTGACAAAGCGATGTATTCGACACGACAAGAATAGACAGATGAAAAGGCGCTAAACCGTGACCCCAAACTTGAGCCCATCAGATGGAACCGCCAACTCCATAAATTTCTTGAGTGAACCTTATCCCGAGTAGATTTATAAACAGATCGATTTTATTTTTAGAATGCACTTGCTGCCTGAAAACTGCCGTGGCATGGATTAGCCTTTTGCTATCCGCGGGCGTACAAAATTTACTAGTTCTGTTCTAAAAACAATAAAACAATAAGTGTTATGTGTGTTAAGAAACAATAAAGTGTTGAGTGCGTTGTCGCATACTTATTCGGGTAAGAGTGAACAGATCCCATGGCTGACTTTATTTAGTAGAAATCCCCTGCTAGGCAACAAAATTTATGAACACAGATTCTTTAAATCAAGATCTCCCTTTAGCCGCTGCATAATGTTTAATTTCATTGTTAACAATGATTACTTGCGTCATTAGTTGGAACAAACAAAGCGGTCATGGCTCATGAGCTTGTGTGCTTTTTAAGAGTATTCCAATACTTTGATTAGTAAGGCAGGAATAAAGCCAAAGATAAATATGACGGTTATGACAAAATCATGATTGGAAATTTAACCCTTCTGCAGAACTGTTTCTTGGCCGAAAAAAAAAAACACTTCCTTGTAAAGTTATGTACATCACGCTATGCAATGAATAACTTCCATTCTACGGAAGAATTAGAAGGCAAACAATTTTAGAAATTCTTTACAACAACTGGTGTCTCGAAAAAGCCAACAAGATACAGAAGCAACCACTTGAAACATGGCTAAAAATTATGCATGGCCTTCTAAGTAGCGTATTCTTTCTGATGTTCTCGCTTACGCGACTTCAATTTAACGAGCTTGTACCAGATCTAGAGATAAGTGGTTTTAGGAAGAAAAAGGTTGTTTAACGCCGAACACCGCTTACGCGTTTTTATCAATAACTTTGTGGTGAAGGTCAACCGTTGCCCGAGTCGCAGTATTCAGTATAGCCCGAGGGCCCTTTGTGGCAGTCAGGTTCATCTCTTTTGAGTGCAGTAAGAATCATTTGACTGGTTTCAAAATTAGTTGTCCGTACTTCAGAATTGAACTTTGGTGAATAAGGTATGTTGCGCACGGCACACCACTTATTGAAGTATGTTGCGCACACCACTTATTGAAAGCTCTACATTTGCCCATTCAATGTCACTGCAAAACGTCCGACAAGAAAACCCAGTGATCAAGACGGCAACTCGAGCTAAAGACCTTTTACTTTACAGAACAACTACTTTAATTCAAC
>BLAZ01001388.1:3706150-3711150 GCA_014633955.1 Acropora tenuis
AGTGAATTTGATTGAAACCATTCCTGATTGAACGACATAACTTATCATAAACACACTTGTTTGAATGCCAATCGGATTATATTAAAGCTTTTCAAAGTAGTTATAATTCTGCTTTCCTTTGATTCCAATCTCATTAAAAGAAAGCTTTTTTACCATTTAAATGGAAGCAGGAACTAATCCGTGTCAATCTGCTTAGTTTAGGACAACCAGTTAGCCAAAACGTATCTTAAAACCACTAACCTTAAAAACATGGTGTCAACATCTTTTCCGCTTTGATTAAACGCATCGGACGACAGCAATAAGTTAGAACGACCCTTTTTTTTTCGTTTGTATCCCTGAAACCGGTGCACGCCAAAACCTTTAGAAACGTTTGTAGGACTTGAGTACATAACCTTCTGCATTCCTAAAAATACCACCAGCCGAGTCCGTCGACATTAAAAACCCATTTTCCTTGAATGAGAATATTTGGAAGCGCCTACTTATTTTGTCATGTTAAAATTGGTTTTGCGACCCAGTCAACTTGAAGGTGGCAAATGTCTGTCAGCTGAAAATGATTTCTGCAAGAACATGGTAACAGTTCTATCATTGTGGAAATGCTTAGTTAGTGTTGTGGTAAAAAAGAGCATTGATTTGAGCAGCTTCAATCATACTTTGAATTCTAATGTGGACGCTTATCACGGTAAGTAGGAGTTCATGCTCTCAAGTGTACTTGAGCTCCTGCCAAACTTCAAGTCTACTTACTTCGCTAGTATGAACCCACCTAATATATTCTCGATACGTTTACTTTAGATTCAGACTTTTGACGGGTTAACTTACATCATCGTGAATCAACTCCGTTTTTATTAATACGACTGCTAAATTAACCATTTTCAGTTTCATTATCTACGCTACAGGACAATCGTCTGTTCTTTGAATTTGGATTGTGCTGTTACCCGTTGTTCAATTCAGTTCGAACTTCCAGACAACAACATGGCGGCGGATTTGTCAAACGCGGCGTCTTCTCTACTTGGAAGATACCGCCCCCAAGAAATTATAGGTCAATTGTTTAATAGAACTAAGCTGTAGTGTTGTAGATAAACAATCACGCGGCCAAACGGCAATAGATGCTAAGATAAAACCAAGTCGTCAAGTACTTTGGTTTATTGAAAGAAATAGAGCAATACAACAATATACTGTAGGCGTCGATATGTTTAGAATTATTTATATGGATTCAGTGATGAAACAGTACATTTTTGTTAGCATTAGGTCCGTCATTTAAGAGGAAAAAAATGCTTTTCGTCACATGAGGGTCTCACGTGGTTCTCTGAACTTAACATTCGGTTGATAAAAGGAAACTAGTCTTTCCGTTTTTTCCTTATTAGGCATAAACATTTGGTACATCGCATCCTAAAGACGCCAACTCGGAACTAATCCGAATCAGCAATGTTTTAAAATCATTTGTCAACAAGAAACGTTGGAGAAATGGATGCACTCCTCGCATGAAAGAATTCATGTGCAGTAAGAGATTTATTCAGTTTTCGGTGTGTATCCAACTGGAAGAATAAAAATCTCCATTATTGACAGAGAGAATCTATTCTAAAAGAACTGATCATGAGGACAAAATTCGATACGCAGGCAAGACAAGCTTAAACTGGCCCTAGTTCAAATATTATCTCCTTTTTTATTTTCATTTTTTTGTTTTATTTTTTAACGTAAAGAAAACATTTTATTGTAAATAAAGCACCTTTAAAATATACGACTCTTACTTCGACGTTTGCATTTTACAAATCGATGATTTTTTTTTTTTCAAATATTATGTTAAGTTTGGCAAGAATTCTGGAAATACCAGATGATATCGTAACTGATGTGGGTTGGCCGCTTGCCACTGAGATGTCGGATGACATGGCAATATGAGAGAAAGAACGACAGAGGGCAAATTATGAATTTCAATCAAAGCTTCTATTGAATGATTGAATAAGCACTATTTAGGGCGAAAAGACAACTTGGGGCTTGTTTATAATTTAACGTAGCAAAAGAGGCAAATAGACAATTATGGATTTCTAAGCCTATTATTTGTGGTTTTACAGTTTTGTTATTGTGCAATCATAATGACGTAGAAAAGTGAAAAATAAAAGGTTTCCCAGCCGTTACCGCCCACGTTAACAACCGAAGGAAAAACTCACAGAATAAATATAAAAAAAAGAGACATGACACTAGTAATTGGCCGGGTGCTGCTAGGAACTGAGCAGAAACGAAAGGGAAGTTTGTATTAGACAAAGCCACCTTTATTTCTATCTAAGAGAAAACAAGTATTTCCAACTCAGCAGCGGGATGAAATGAATCACTGAAAGTCAATGATTTGGAAGTAATTGCTGTATTACTAAAGAACACCAACGAAGATGTGTCATGTGCGCTAAGAAGGTGATGAAGTGAATTTGATTGAAAACATTTCTGATGAAGAAAACTATTGAACGACATAGCTTATCATAAACACACTTGTCTGAATGCCAATCGGATTATATTAAAGCTTTTCAAAGTAGTTATAATTCTGCTTTCCTTTGATTCCAATCTCATTAAAAAAAGCTTTTTTACCATTTAAATGGAAGCAGGAACTAATCTGTGTCAATCTGCTTACTTTAGGAGAACCAGTTAGCAAAAACGTAACTTAAAACCACTAAGCTTAAAAACATGGTGTCAACATCTTTCCCGCTTTGATTAAACGCATCGGACGAGAGTAATAAGTTAGAACGATCCCTTAGCGTCTCTGTGATTTCTTTCGTTTGTATCCCTACAACCAGTGCACGCCAAAACCTTTAGAAACGTTTGTGGGACTTGAGTACAGAACCTTCTGCATTCCTAAAAGTATCACCAGCAGTCCGTCGACATTAATAACCCATTTTCCTATTGAATGAGAATATTTGGAAGCGCTTCCTTATTTTGTCATATTAAAATTGGTTTTGCGACTCAACCAACTTGAAGGTGGCAAAAGTCTGTCAGCTGAAAATGATTTCTACAAGAATATGGTAACAGTTCTATCATTGTGGAAATGCTTAGTTAGTGTTGTGGTAAAAAAGAGCATTGATTTGAGAGGTTGCATTAATTGAGAGAGAGAGAAGACCCTAAGTGCCTGGCGAAAGAAAGGGCGTCTGAGAAAGTAAGAGCAAAGGGTTTGAAGAGTATGAAAGGAGGTGATGAGGGTTCCTTCAAACAGAAGACTAGACATTTCTGAAATTTAAACCGTAGAGTACAGCCGGAAATAGCAAGAAGAAAAAAAAAAAACAAAAAACAAAATAAAAGAAAAAAACGATGCAATGTCGCGACGCGATAAATTAAAACACGAAATACAACACATACAACACATGTTTTCAAGGTGAGTCGATCTTAGAGAGAGAAACAGCGCGGAATTAAGTGCCGTTTTGCACATACTCATTTTGCGATTTCCGGATTCACAGGCAGACAACCGTAGAATAAATAATGAACTTCAGTAAAATTATTGAAAGCACTAATATTGGACGGTCATTACCTTGCTTTTACCTTGAGAGTCGTTCTAATAAGAATATGACAACTGTATATTAAGATTGTTATCAAAGATCTCATCAGGCAGTGCAAAGGAAGTGATTGCTGCTCAAGGGCTTATTTGATTAGACTTGAGCGTCAGATAAACCATTTACACGAACGAAACTGTATCTCATCAGGCAGTGCAAAGGAAGTGATTGCTGCTCAAGGGCTTATTTGATTAGACTTGAGCGTCAGATAAACCATTTACACGAACGAAACTGTGACGTTTCGGATTCAGAGTATACGGATACAAAGTTTCCACTTTGGATTCATGACAAAATTGGGACCTTTTTGTACCGGATTCATGTTTTGTGTGTAAACCCTAACAAGAATCTGGTATCAGAACGTTCGTGATTCGTCACGAATCCGGTAACTTTTGTTCTAGTGTAAACGTAGTCTTTGAAGCTCATTATTTCGCCAGTGTATGCAAGTTAAAGACAAAACCAACCAGCCAAAAATTAAAATTTCCCATGAGTATCAAATTAACGTCAGTTAATCTCAAAGCGGGTTTGACATTGTCAAAATGACGACTTCGAAATGAAATCAGTGTTAAAAACGCAGGCAGGGTTCATCGGTTACAACCATCGAATATTAAGTTTTCTCACCAACTTTCATTATGCAATACTTGAAAGTTATCTATTTCGTCCACTTCCGGAAAGAGCAGGAAAGTGCTATACGTATCATGCACGCCGGCTGAAGAAAGTAAATTTTTTCATCCAAACAACAGAGACAAATGGTTGTCTGGATTTTTGTAATGTCTTTTCTGTGGTTTTAGAAAGAAAAAAAATTAACGCCGAACACCACTGAGTGTTGGCACGGTTTTTGCTATCACTTTGTGGTGAACGTTTATCGTTGGCCGAGTCACATTATTTTATATTATTATTTACCGATTCAATATCACTGCAAAACGTCGGAAAAGAAAACCCAGTGCTCAAGACGGCAGCTTGAGCTTAAGTAAGACCTTTTACGTTACAGAACAGCTTGTTATTAAACTCCTTTTTCGTCCACGGAAATCTGTGGCTATTCTCTTTCCGACGTTAGGCGTGATCATGTCATCGATTCGATCGAAAACGATTAATGAGAAATGTATCGCTTCTTTTAGACGCGCTTTGGATTAAATAATTACTCATAAATGCCCATTCACACCACATCCATTAAATACATCCGTCAACAGCGAAAGAAAAACATGTCTGCGGGAAGTCTACAAACATGACTTAGTCACTTACCTCTGTTCAGCTTGACGACCCAGTTTGAAATAATGCAGTGACTGTCGTTGTTGGAGTGAAATAAGTCCAACTCAACGGCTTATTAAAGCCTTGAGTGACAGGTGTTTACTTTGTCCCTAGGGAAAAGCAGACGGACTTTATGCAACACGCGACATGTCAACTGGTTTTACGGACATAAGGAGCCCATCTGAAAGTAATCTACTGGAAGTAGGATGTCTGACACAGTTCAGGTTGCAC
>BLAZ01001388.1:3721150-3731150 GCA_014633955.1 Acropora tenuis
CATAACCTGAGAATATTTGGAAGCGCCTACTTATTTTGTCATGTTAAAATTGGTTTTGCGACCCAGTCAACTTGAAGGTGGCAAATGTCTGTCAGCTGAAAATGATTTCTACAAGAATATGGTAACAGTTCTGTAACAGATCTATGCAACTGACTCCGCATAAATCACAGACGACTTAAATATGCACAATCGGCTACATACCACGCAGAGTATTTGCACGTACAATTAGTGTTAATTAACTATGCTAATAAATACCGACACAAGTTCTATCATTGTGGAAATGCTTAGTTAGTGTTGTGGTAAAAAAGAGCATTGATTTGAGCGGTTGCATTAATTGAGAGAGACAGAGAAGACCCTATGTGCTCAGTTGGCGAAAGAATGCGCCTCTGAGAAAGTAAGAGCCAAGGGTTTGAAGAGTACGAAAGGAGGTGATGAGGGTTCGTTCAAACAGAAGACTAGACATTTCTGAAATTTAAACCATAGAGTACAGCCGGAAATAGCAAGAAGACGAAAAAGAAAAAAAACAAAACAAAACAAAAAAACAACAGCAAAATAATAAAAAAAAAACGATGCAATGTCGCGACGAGATAAATTGAAACACGAAATACTACATTGGAAGATGTTTTCAAGGTGAGTCGATCTTAGAGAGAGGAACAGCGCAGAAATAAGTGGCGTTTTGCACACACTCATTTTGCGATTTCCGGTAAACTTTTGCAACGCACAGGCAGACAACCGTAGAATAAAAAATGAACTTCAGTAAAATTATTGAAAGCATTGAGCTAATTTAATAACGTAGAAGCAAAAGCAGTATTGGACGGTCCTTACCTTGCTTTGACCTTGAGACTCGTTCTTATAAGAATATGACAACTGTATATTAAGATTGTTATCAAAGATCTCATCAGGCAGTTCAAAGGATGTGATTCTATTTAAGGAAATTCACAACAAGTACAAATTGCTGCTCAAGGGCTTATTTGTTTAGACTAGAGCGTTAGATAAACCATTTACTCGAACGAAACGTTTCGGATCAAGGGTATCATTCAGATACAAAGTTTCCACTTTGGATTCCGGATTTAGAACATTCCGGATTCATGACAAAATTGGGACCTTTTTATACCGGATTCATGTTTTGTAAGTAAACACTAACAAGAATCCGGTATCAGAACGTTCCTGATTCATCACGAATCCGGTAACTTTTGCTCTTGTGTAAACGTAGTCTTTGAAGCTCATTATCTCGTCAGTGTATGCAAGTAAAAGACAAAACCAATCAGCCAAAAATTAAAATTTCCCACGAGTATAAATTAACATCAGTTAATCTCAAAACGGGTTTGACATTGTCAAAATGACGACATCGAAATGAAATCAGTGTTAAGAACGCAGGCCGGGTTCATCGGTTACGTTCATAGCCATCGAACATTAAAAGTTTTCTCGCCAACTTTCATTATGCAATAATTGAAAGTTATATATTTCGTGCACTTCCGGGAAGAGCAACCTGAGGAAAGTGCGATACATATCACGCCGGCTGAAGAAAGTAAAAATCATCATCCAAACAACAAAGACAAATGATTGTCTGGATATTTGTAATGTTTTTCTGTGGTTTCAGAAAAAAAAAATTTAACACCGAACACAGCTGAGTTTTTCTTTTATCACTTTGTGGTGAACGTTTACCGTTGGCCGAGTCACATTATTCGGTATAACCAGGGGTTTGTAGAAGTCAGGTTCATCTCTTGGGAGTGCGGCAACCTTCATTTGACTGGTTTCAAAATTATTTGTCCATGTTTCAGAATTGAATATTGGTAAGGTGAATCAGTTATGTTGCATACGGCACGCCGGCACACCACTTATCAAAAGGGTCATTTGCAGATTCAATATCACTGCAAAACGTCCGACAAGAAAACCCAGTGCTCAAGACGGCAGCTTGAGCTTAAGTAAGACCTTTTACGTTACAGAACAACCTGCTATTAAACTCCTTTTTTATCCACGGAAATATGTGGCTATTCTCTTTCCGACGTTGGGCGTGATCATGTCATCGATTCGATCGAAAACGATTAATGAGAAATGTATCGGGATCAACTTGAATTCATGTATCGTTTCTTTTAGACGCACTTTGGATTAAATAATTACTTGTAAATGCCCATTCACACCACATCCTTTCAATACATCCGTCAACAGCGAAAGAAAAATATGACTGTGGGAAGTCTACAAACATGACTTTTTCACTTACCTCTGTTCAGCTTGATGATCCAGTTGGAAATAATGCAGTGACTGTCGTTCTTGGAGTTAAATAAGTCCAATTCAATAAAATACGCTTGAGTGACGGGTGTTTACTTTATGTCCCTAGGGAAAAGCATGCGGACTTTATGCGATACGCGACATGTCAACTGGTTTTACGAATATTAGTTTATGAGCCCATCTGAAAGTAATCTACTGGGATGTTTGACACAGTTTAGGTTGCACGAGCTTCTCAATCGACTTGTGATTGGGCCCGCCATTCCGGCAACAAAATATTATTCTTCCGTTTTAGTAAATCATCTTTAAGTTTTCTAATCTTTTTTGTTTGAGATCAACCTTATCCTGTTACTTACAAACCATTCGATATTGACGATTGATATTGACGAGGAACGTTAAAAGAAATGATTCAGTTCACACAAGAGACTTTTAAGTCTCTTGTGTGAACTTAAAAGAATGTGGACTTATAATTCTACATTTCTCAAAAACCCTGCCATATCTTTGCTTTTCCAGTTATTTGTGCCGCTCCCTTCAATCTTGACGCCTGGAGAGTAACTTTCACTTTCAGTTAGCCTGAGAAGTCGTTTCGACGCTAAGATAGGCGAGAACTTCCTAAGTAGTTTAAAGTCCCAATCTCAAGCAAGGATAATAAAGTTGTGGAAAGTATTCACTTCAAACTCGTTTCTTAATGCCTAGAAGATCGGATGTAGTAAAGATGATTAGCTGGTATTTCTAGCAATAATACTCTTGAATTTCCTTCTTACGCAAAGGTAAACAGGATACTTCGGCCAACCGCCCTAAAAAGTGTCTACACTTTCTCATAATGCCATTCACGAGAGTTGTATGGTGACCATCTTGGAGTGACACGATTGCAAAGGTTCGCGAGTCTACAGGCCTATTTTGTTATTTTTTTGCGCGGGTATTCATCATTAATTCGGCAGCCACGTTGTTTTGATGAGGAAGAAAATTTCACATTATCCCACAGTTTGACGAAGTCGTCCTAGTTACTCGGTACGCTGAAATACACCAGTCCTGCATTGTGAGGCAGTGCAGGTGCATTTATGATGTATTTGTCTAATGCAATGTACATCTGAACAAAGTCACATTTTCGTAGTTATGCCACATACTCAGCCCCTTCGCCAAACATTCGCAGAATCTTAAATATGGCTAAAAACAACTGACAGCGGGCCAATCTTTGGGATCTGATCAGCTCAAAAAAAGTGGCGAGCCGATATATTTGGCACGACAAGAATAAACAAACAAAAAGACCGCGAACCGTGACACCAAACTGGCCTTAATTATTTATCCGGTTGGCATGCAATTAGCGAGGTGCTAATCAGCTTACCTAAACGATGTTCATGACCGAAGACCTCTTTTAACAATTAACTGTTTTGACGAGATCTGTCCCGCTAGTAATGACAAGTGAATAACATTTTCAATGGATTAATATTTCAAGAATGGCAAAAAAGGAAAAAACTAAAACGAACAAGCTCACTACGGCTTCATTCTCTCCATTTAGGGCTAGAATAGAAAATAAATAAATTATGAGGCCTAACAAAACCAAAACAGCTGTCCATGGCTATCAAACATCTGCCCGCGTGATATGCTCATGCGCATGTGTAGGGCCTACGGCTGGGCAAGAGCGGCGTGGCACCTTCATGACCACCTATCCACACTAATCCAGAAAAATTGGTCATAGAAAACGAAACATTTCAAAAATGATTGTTCCAAGTAGATGATTTGACAACGTTGTCGGTTGTGTCTTATCTATAGCACGGATGGAAATCTGCTGTGGCATGACCCGCTTAGATTAGCCTTTGCTACCTGCGGGCATGCAAAATTTACTAGTTCTGTTCTAAAAGCAATAAAAAGCAAAGAACAAAGTGTGTGAAAAAAGTAAAAAACAAAGTGTCAAGTGCGTTGTCGCATATTTATCCGGGTAAGAGTGAACAGATCCCATAGCTGACTTAATTTAGAAGAAATCCCCTAGTAGGTAAGAAAGTTTATTCTTTCGCTCGAGAGGTGCCCTTGGACTGCAGCAAAATGTGTAACTTCATTGTTCTGTTAAGCTAAAATAATGATTAGTTGTGTTATTAGTTCGAACAAACAAAGGTCATGGCTCAAGAGTTCCAAACAAAAAACGTTAAGTCTTTCGCCATTCATGATAAATATTTGGTATTATCAGTCAATTTAAACATGTTTGCGTCCCACAAGTAAATATTGCCTTTGTCCTGAAGCAATCAATGGACAGCTTTTCTTTCAATAAATGAACGTTTAATTGCTCCGTCGTGTATTTGTCTGTATTGTATATTAAGAGCCCATTGTGATAGCTTAAGGAACGCAAACATTGCAGGAAAATATTGTGATCAATGACATCACCTTTCAACTAGCAGGGAATGCAGGCGTATTTTAGTGCATGTTCCACCTGTTTCCATCAAAAAAAGACCTTGATAGTGAACAGCAGGAGAGCCAACGTTCGATACGTCTGTACGTGAAAATATCAGGGCATTGTAGGTTAAGAATAAACAATAGTGTCGCACGTTCACAGCCATATCACCTGCACGTAAACCATTAGCTAAGTCAAGCCACGACTTAGCTTTTAGTTTACACCCTCTTGCTGCGCAATCGTGCTGTTGCACGTGCAATCGTGTTACGACAATATTTTGTAACTCTTCGTGACAATTTCGGCAGCTGTTCGTAAACTCTCAAATGTACGCCAAAAAAACTACGCCAAAAAATAAGTATATCAATCCGAGGACAATTTGAACGTTCAGACGCAGACAGATGATACACAAGTTTGTGCGGTTCGTTGGTCCAACAACGTGGAAGAAAACGGCACAACCTCGCCTCCAGGGTTTCTGGATATTCAACATAGCGGCGGATAAGCTGTGTCAAACATGGGGTCTCAAATGAAAAACAGCCCGCGTTTTTCCAAAATACTAACCTAAAGAATGTTTTTAATGAACTATAATTCAGTTGCCTAATACTACAATTAGGCTGCCGTTTTGTAGATAAACATTCACGCGGCCAAACAGTAGATGCGAGGATAGAACTAATTCCGTCGCCAAGTGCTTTGGTTTATTGAAAGTAATAGAACGATAAACAATATACTATAGGCGTCAATGTGTCTGGATTAATTATATGGTTCAGTGGTGAAACAATACATTTTTGTTAGCGTTGAATTTCCTTTTATAAATAAATACAGTCTATCACAAATTAAGCACTATTCGTCGCATGAGGGTCATCCGCGGTTCTCTGATGATTGCGGGCTCCTAAACTGAACTTTTGACAACAAAAAACAGTCTTTCCGTTTATTCTTTCATTTTATTGTTCATAAACGTTCTCTCAATCTTGTGACGGAAAAATGTTCAATCAAGAGCAACAGCGGCTTATCGGTTCAATGCAAGTCACATTTTTGTAAAAAGTCTAAACTGTAACACGTATTGTCCAGGGTCATGAGACCGCAAAAATTGAATCTTAAAGCCGGGCCGCATCTAAGACTCGGAAGTAATCCGAATTTGCAATGTTATAAAATCATTTGTATTTTACGGCCATTAGTTATCTTTAAACAAGAAAAGTTGGTAAAATGTGTTCAGTTGTCTCGGCCGATCACTGGCATAATTTGCGTTTACCTTTCTTGTAAGAAGTTAATCACATGATTATTAAAAGGAAAAAAAATCTTTTCAGTGCTCTTGAAATATTGATCTAGTTACGCAGAAAACACTCCTCTCAGATATGAGTCCCTGGTGTAACGAGCGCTCACTTACTTACCTGAAGAAGGTCACAGGTTACGGCCGCAAATTTGTGTGCTCCTTGTATAAAACAATGTATGGCCAGTGAGCGATTTATTTAGTGCGTGTATTCAACTACAAGGATCTAATCGCCATTATTGACAGAGAGAATCTTTTATAAAAAAAAAAAAAGTTTATGAGGTCCGAATTCGATATGTGTGTAGACAAACTAGACCGCCCCTCGTTAAAATATTGGCATGAATTCTGAAAATATCAGATGATGCCGTAATTGATGTGGGTTGGTCACTTGCTAGATGTTGGATGACATCGCAGTATGACAGTAAGAACGACTCAGGGGGACAGAAAAATCATGATTTAATTAAAAGTTTCCATTGAGTAATTGAATAAGCACTATTTTAGGCGATGAGACAACTTGGGGCTTGTTTATAATTCAACGTCACGGCGGCAAAGGAGGCACATTGACAAATATGGATTTCTAAATCTATCCATTTAGCTCCTTCAATGGCAGGAGTTAAGCTTAAAAGCCTCATAAACACATTGCGACTGTATTCTTACATAATCTCGTCCAGAGATCATTGCAACAGACCTTTATTTTGTTACTAAAGGAAGTGATTGAAATTCACAACAAATGCTAATTGATGATCAAGGGCTCATTTGATGATCAAGGGCTCAAACCCCAACGTATGAGAAACTCAGCGGCTCAGTGTATGCAAGTACAAGACAAAAGAATGATTGCATGGGCATGAGCAGTCAAAAATCAAATTTTCTCATAAGTATAAAATTAACGTCAATTGTATATATCTGTGGAATATGAGAATCTCAAAGCAGTTTTGACTTTTTCAAAATTACGACGACGAAATGAAATCAGTGTTGAAAGTTCAGGCCAGGTTTATCGGTTAAATTGATGGCTCTCCACCATCGAATATTGAATTGAAAGTTATCTGGAAGTGCCCGATAGTAGGTTATATATCATGTCGATCGATCGTGAAGAATGTGAAAGTCACTGATTCAAACAATAAAAACGGGATGGTTTTCTTTACTGTTTTTGTTTGTTTTTTCTTGGGCAACCTTCTTTGACTGGTCCGTGTTTGGTGTGGTAAATCAGGTTCTTTGCACACGGCACACTACTTCTAACAAAAGCTTTTTATTTGCGGATTCAATATACGGCACCCCAAAATCCGCCAAGAAAACCCAATGCTTGAGACGGCAGATGGAGCTAAAGTAAGACCTTTTACGTTTCAGAGCAACCTTCCTTTCAAACTCCTCAATGAGTGTTTTTTCATAAGTCTACGGAAATCTGTCGTTATTCTCTTCCCAACGTTAGCCGGGATCATTCATGTTATTCAGTTGATTCGATCGAAAACAATTAATGAGACATTTATCGCCTTTTTGAAACGTGCTTTCGATAAAAATTACTTGTAAATGGTATTTACACCACGTCCATTCAATATTTCTGGCAACAGCGAAACAGAAACATGACCGTCCGTGCAGAAAGTTGGCAAACATAACTTGGTCACTTACCTGAATACAGCTGGACGATTAGGAAGGAAATATTGCATTCAGGGGTTGAAGTGAACTACATGAAAGCCTCGAAGTTATTGCCTTATTAAATTACGTTTGAATGACAGGTGAAACATTAAAATTTAATTTACTTGGGGTGCGCCATGTCGACTTAACAGGGCACGCGACTTGCCAATTACCTTTTTAAATATTAGCTTACATGCGCTTCTGAAGCTTTTGTTGGAATGTTAGTTGAGGTCGCCTGTTTCGGCCCTCCTTTGATGCATTCTGACAACAGAGTATTGTTCTTTCGTTTTAGTTAATTATCATTGTTGTCTAATCTTTGTCTAACACCAATTTGGTACAGCTACTTACAAATCATTCAATTTTTTCCCGGGCTGGCTCTTCGCTCTTCAAACAGTTGTGACCAAGCATGTTAAAAATAAAATTCCTTATTACTGATTCAGTTCGTAAAACTAACTAAAGTCCGTTATTCTCAACAACCCTAGTTTCCTTCAATCTTGACGACTGGAGAGTAACTTTCACTTTCAGTTAGCCTGAAAAGTCGTTTAAAGGTTAAGATATGGAAAAACCTGCTAGGTGCGCAAGACGTTTCTTCAAAGTCATTTCCCCGCGGGAAATCGCCACAAGAGAAGTCAGAATTCCAAGTCAGGAACACGAAAGATCACGTTGGGGAAAGTATTCTCTTCAAACTTGTTTCTCAATACTGAGAAGATCGGATGTAGTCAAGATTAACTACGTAAAAGTAAACAGGATAGTAAACCCAACCGCACTAAAAGAAGTGTATACTTTCTCATATTGCCTTAATTCCACGAGATTTATATGTTGACCATTTTGGAATGGCTCGATTTTAAAGATTCGCTAGCCCACAGGCCTATATATTTGACACGACAAGAATATACAGATAAAAAGGCACTGAACTGTAACGCCATACTAGCCTCAAAATTATTTATTCGGCCTCACGTCGGTATACAATTAGGTGTTGATTAACTATCCTTACGATATCCATGGGCGGAAACCCGGAAACCTCTCTCAAGAGTTAAAATCTATACGGTTCTTAATGACAAATGAATAACATTACGAATAGATAAGTATTTCAAAAGTGGCAACAGTAGAAAAACTAAAAAGAATAAGCTCACTATTGCTTCACTCTTTCAAGTTAGGGCTAGAATATAAATAAACACATGATGAGGCCAAACAAAATCGAAACAGCTGTGTCCGTGGCTGCCAAACATCTCCCGGGTGATATATATGGTCATGCGCATGTGTACGGTAAAGGCGACACCGCGGGGCTGGGTAGTGTGGCACCTTCATGTCAGCATTTTGCTACAGCATTTGTATTCTCAGTTATATAGTCGTAGTTGTCGACTCTACTTTTCAGCTGTAGTTACGTTTGTGACTACGCTAACAGCTAACTGAAATATCTTAATCCGAGAACAGTTTAAACGCTCAACACCGTGTGCTACGATAATACACAAATTAACGCGGTTTGCTTAGCCCACCTACGTCGAACCTCGTATCCAGGGATTCTGGACTTTCAACATGCGGATAAGATGTGTCAAACACAGAGTTTCAAATTGAAAACAGCCCACGTTTTTCCCGAAAAGCTAACCTAAAGAACGTTTTTAATGCACTTAAAATACAATTGCCTAATACTACAATTAGGCTGCCGTGTTTCAGATAAACATTCACGCGGCTAAACACTAGATGCGAAGTGCTCTGGTTTATTGAAAGAAATAGAATGATAAACAATATGCTATAGGCGTCAATGTGTCTGGAATTATTTATATGGGTTCAGTGATGAAACAATACATTTTTGTTAGCGTTGAATTTCCTTTTAAAAATAAATACAGTCTGTCAAAAAAAAAACCACTTTTCGCCGCATCAGAGTCAGCCGCGGTTCTCTGATGATTGCGGGCTCATAAACTAAACAAACGGAACTCATAAACTGTTGACAAAAGAAAAAAACAGTCTTTCCGTTTATTTTTTAATTTTATTGGGCATAAAGGTTCTCTCAATCTTGTGACGGAAAAATGTTTAATCAAGAGCAACAACGGTTTTAATCTGTTCAATGCAAGTCACATACTGCTTTTCGGGAAAATCGAAACTGCAACATGTATTGGCCACTGTTATGAGACCGCAAAAATCGTTATATTAAATACCGCATCTACAACTCGGAAGTAATCCGAATCTGCAATGTTATTAAATCATTTGTATTTTACGGCCATTAATTATCTTTGAAAAAATACTAAAGTTCGTTAAATGTGTTCAGTTGTCCCGGCCGAACATTTGCCTTCAAGTTTGATGTTGGAAGTTTATTGCATCAATTGTTAAGTGCTCTTGAAATAGTGATATAGTTACGCAGAAAAGACACCTCTCTGATATGAGTTCCTTCGTGTAACCAGCACTCACTTACTTATCTGAAGAAGGTCACAGATTGAGGCCGCAAAAATTTGTGCTCTCCTTACATAAAAGAATGTAAGGCCAGTGAGATATTTATT
>BLAZ01001388.1:3785447-3787947 GCA_014633955.1 Acropora tenuis
GTAATTTTTTAACACTGCACGGAGATGGACCAGGTGTTACCGCACGTTTTTTCAAACCCTGTTACATTATTTATATCTTTTACACGTGAAAGAGTTTTCGTATAAATCAGTCTTGCAATTTTCAGCGTAAAGCACCCGCACCAAATGCATTGGATCAGATAATGCTCCAAGGGCAATCAACTTGATCTTTTATTTATAAAAACTAATAATGTTCCTTTTTAATAGAGAAATCTAACAGAACTCAGAAGGTAAAGAATTATAGAAGAACCAACGGACCGCTCTTTGATGTACAAGGCTATCCTTGCACATTGCAATAAGAGACTGGAAAGCCGGTTTTGCCAGAGAGCCATGTTCCAGGTAAAGACAATAATTGTTTTTGTTCAAGGTTGTATTTATCTCTATTCAAGAAGCACATTCCTTCAAGATAATTTGATGTTGCCATTATGGAAGAATTTGATTTAATTTATATAATTATAATGATAATTTTCCTTATAATAACAATAATTTGATCCTAGAATCAATCCTAGGTGATTGCTATCACATCTACTGACCAACCCTGATCGTTTACCCTTTTTCACTCATACTTGAGTAATAAACTTACTTTTAATTTTACTTTTATTTACTTTATTTAGGAAGTGTGTCGCAGGGCAGGAACGGTAGAAGAACTTGCCATCGATTTCACTTGTGGAGGGACGATTCTTCTTAGTGAAAAGATTGAAGGAAGCTGTGTTTCTTGTTGATAGTCAGGTGAGTTAATACATAATGTTGCCCAAGAACATCAATATTCTAAGTCACTGTGTATATCCAAAAACCGAGAACAATTTTGAGTTGATTGTCACATTTGTGAACGACCAATCAGAAGCAGATAAAATCCACAAGAATTGTACTTCAGGGCCTGGTTGTTCAAAGCCCTATTAAGCTAACCCTGGATTAGTGGAAATTTTTATTATTGTTTATTGACGGTTAAAGGAGGATTGTTCGCAAGATTAAGGTTTAAGGAAAATAAATTTGTAATTTATAACCCCATTGGGCCACAATTTTGTGGCAAACCCTCCTTCAGCGGTGAATAAAGGGCACTTAAAATTTACTCTAACCTAGGATTAGCTTAATCGGGTTTTGAACAACTGGGCCCAGAAGTAGTGTTTAACTTCCTGTTCTACTCTACATTCGTCCGTTTGTTTTTATGTATGGGAACTGAGAGATTGAACAAGAAATTACTTCTGAAACTCCACCATAGCACTAGGCCTAGTGATAGTGGAAAAGGCCCCACAAAGAAAACCTCTAACCAGGGTGGTACTCAAACCCACGACCCTTTCGTCAGATCACCAAAATCAGCAACAAGCCCAAACAGGTGAAGGGTGTGTACTATTCTCACCGCAGACTTTCTGGCCCAGTGACTAGAGAGACAAGTTGGCAACCTTGCACTCCCATTATGTGAGAAGAAATGGGTATAAATATTGGTAGCAGGCAAAACAATATTATTATTGCCATATGATCAATCCACCAAAATGTAGGCACATTGGGTAATTTCCATCAAGTTCACATTTAGCGAGTTCACATCAGCCTCTTTGTCAAGGCAAGTCTATGAGAAAAGTCTTTGCTATGAATATCTCTTTTCAATCATATTGAAATTGAAACTAATATCATAACAACAATTTTGCACTTAGACTTGATTTGAGGGGAGCTTGGAAATGGTCTATTCTTTCATGCGTTAACGCGGAAGATTAAAATGAACCAGCAATCGAACATTCAAATGAGAAAATTTGCAGTTCTGCTCTATTACTTCTTAATTAATTAATAAAATGCAAAAATATACTCATTCCGCAAACTGTTTTATTTTATAGACAACATTATTAAACAATGAACAACTGTGTATACAGTATTTTGATATTTACAGTACATGACTTCACAGGCAATGAATTAAAATAAGGGCCAGTTTGAGTTAGAAATATTTTTACTTTATGAAATGCACAAATAATCCAAGCCAAATGGTTCCTCAGGCAAACTCTATCCCTGCACTTAGCTGCTTTCCAGACAATTAAACAAGGCAGTGATTCACGAGAGTAAACAGGACCTATGTTACCTTGAAAGAATTCATTCCCAATATTGTGGTAATTGTTGGTCAATATAAAAAAAAATATATATATATATATTTTATTGTTTTCTTTGTTGGCAAATGACAAAATCAATAATATAATAATAATAATTACTATTACTACAATACTGGAGCTAGTTGAAAGCCAATATTGTCAAGTAAAGACTAAAATTAATGCTTTTTCTGTGGTTGTCTGGCATTTTCCAAGAAGACTGAATGTTTATCTCCAAGAGTAAGCAAGCTGGTAGTGGAGAAGCCCCTGGAACAACAACAAAATTATACATGAAAAATATATCTGGAGAATCATCCCTCATTCTTGCACAATAACTGAAAATATCTGGACAGAATTGTAATAATTAGAGTTCTGTCCAGATCTTTACCATTTGTCTATGGAGGTGACATTCG